>JAQFXP010004824.1:0-10066 GCA_034693685.1 Belba bartosi
GTTAACTTTAATTTAAAAAAATTATTTTAATATATATAATTATATTTAATTATATAATTTTTAAATATATTCTATAATATAACTTTACCTTGTTTTTTAATTTTTATAGTAGTATTATCTTCATCATTTTTAACTTCAGTTGTTATATATTTTAATATTTGACCTAGTATTTAAAAAATTATTTATTTAAATTAAAATAAACAATACAGTCAAAATAATATTCTCGTCTTTTATTACTTTTTCAGTTTTATGAATAATATTCTAAAGTTATTTACTATTTTAAAATTAGAAAAATTAATAATTATAATATTTTATTTTTATTGAAAAGCTATTGTTTGCCAATAATTTTGTATTTAATTTTAATTAACTTTCTAATAATCTTTGTGATAACTAATTTTATTAAACTTTTTTATTTTAAATAATTATTAATAATTAATGATTGATTATTTTTAAGTAAAATTAGGTAAAATTTCTAAATTATTTACATTTTCATATATAGTTAAACTCAGGGGTTGTGAAGGGGGGATCAGGCAAAAATCTCCCCCTTAGCATTTGGTCCGAGAAAAAGTACCCCCCTCGACGTTTTGCCGGCCGCCTTCGGCAGTCGGCAAATTTTTTGGGTTTTTTGCCTAAAATTAGGAAATTTTCCCTAAATTTGTGCTAAATCCGGTTTAAATCCAGTTAATTTAGCTAAATTTAGTTTAAATTCAATTTAAATTTAGTTAAATTAGGCAAAATTTCATCATAAATATATAGGATTTTTAAGCGTTTTTGAAAAAATCCCTCCCCTGATCCCCCCCCCTAGGTTTTTGGCCAAAATTTTAGAAAAAATCCCCACCCTGATTTCCCTTTGGATCGGCCGACCTTCACAAGCCCTGGTTAAACTATTTCCATAATTTATTTTATATTATTAAAACCCCAATTAAACTGTTTATTAATTACGCAAATTTTAAACAAAATAAATTTAATTGTTACAATCTAAAATATAATTTGTATTTGCGTAATATTTGCACATAAAATGTTAATTTTAAAATAAACTTTGGGGAAATATTGTTACAAATATAAATTTAACTAAAATTTAAAAATTAACAAGCAATTATGGTAATTACATTCTTCATATACTTATATTGTTAGTTACTTTACTTATTGTTAATAATAATTAATAATTAATTAATATATAGCAATACCTGGTTTTAATTCAAATTTCCAATCAATTTCATGTGAGCTTTTACTCAATATACATCCTGTAGCATGTTCGGAATTTGAACGAATATATTCAACATATGGATAAAAGCCGTTACCTTAATATAATAAAATATTTAATTTAATTACAAATTTAAAACAGATTATAAATTTTGAAACAATACAGACTGCAGTCTTTATTATAAATCCAATAAAAGCCATTTTTTATTGATTTAACAAGTTTGACGTAATGTTTTACAAAATAATTATCTTCTGGATGACAAAATAGATACCAATCGCTATTATTTACTTTATAAAACTTGTTCCAAATTTTGTTCGATTTAATATTGGGATTAACGGCAATTGTGTCAATCATGTCTGAACAGCTTAGGTATCTTTTTGTATTATCATTTCGTATAGAGTAGTAGGTATTGGTTAGAATCGGCAGATCTATCCCATTATCCCAATCATATATAGGCATCTGTTCTAAAGATGCTATTTGACCATCTAATTAAGTCAAAGTTTAAAATTATATTTTATTTTACAATAATTTATTTTATTATATTTTATTATACCTTGCAAAGAATTATTTATTTGTATAATTGATATAAATATTATGCAGAATATTTTATACATGATGGTAATAGTTGTATTTATTATTTAATATTGAATAAACATTTTTATAATAAGTACATTAAATTATTATTTAATGTATAATCTGGTTTTGATAGATAAAGTTATCAAAACAAATATCCTGTTTGTTAGTAATTAGTCTAATATAACAGTCAAGCATGTTAATATTTAAATGATATTTAATAAATAATTTTATTTAAACACTTGTAGTCTAACAATTTTAGATTAAATTAAAACAAAACAAAATATAACTTTACTTTAATTATTTTTTGAACAAATTAATTTGCAAAATGTCTTTAATGTTTTAATCACATACTTGTATTGTTCGTTGTAAAATAAACAAACTAAAATTGATTTACGCCTCCTTTGAATAATCCGTTTGGTTTCAGTAAATCACATATTTTTGATTTACAATCAATTACTGATATACCAAAAATAAGCAAATTTATATATTTTTTAATTTTTTAATTTATATGATAATTTTATAATAGTAATATTTAAAGGAAATATTAATTTGTTTATAAATTATTATTTAACAACAAATTTTACTTTTAACAAATATTGTATTTAGAAATTAAAGTTAAAAGACATACATATAAATCTTACAAGTTAATAAAACAAACACGGTTGTTAATTTTAGTTTAATTTTAAGTTATTAAATAATTATTTTTACAAAAAATAAACAATCACTAAGAGTTGTTATAATTTATAACATAACAAAAGTATAACAGATATTATTTTAGTAAATTATTATTAATAACTATTAAACTATTTATGGCATTTAAATATTGTGTTACATTTTGTAATAATATAAAATTACTCATTTTTTATTAAATACTTTGTTTACTTATAAAAATGTTTTGATTTAATTATAAGAAAATATATATATTTATATTATGTTAAACAATAATAATTTAATTAAATAAACCGTTTAAATGAATTTATATATTTAATTTTTTTTAATAAACTAATATTTAATTTAAAGAACTGTCCAATTAATTTTTATAATAAACTTTATGTTTAAGCAAATTTTATCTTTAAACAAATAATGTGAAATCCCAATCATATGTCGATTTGTAGTAAATTATTGCGTTTCCATTTGAATAAAAACTAAACCCAATTTCCCACTCTTTTCCGTTGGCATACATTTGGTATTCAGTAGTGATTTCATAAGTAATTATATTATTTTTAATTTATTTGTATTTATATTTGCCTCCAATGGCCTCGTATTTGCCGTTTGGTTTCAGTAAATCACATATTTCTGAATTGCAATCAATTACTGATATACACACAAACAGAATGAATACGGATTTCATTGTTAGAGAAATAAATTTTAGTTTTGTTTTAGTATTTATTGTATTTACTGTTAAGTTAGTAAATAATTTATACTTTTGAATCTTTAGATTTAGTATATTTTATACATTAAATATTAATTTATTCCTTTGGTTCTAAGATAAACAAGCAATTAGTAAAAGTAAAATTAAATTGATTTTTAAAATATTTGTTAAATAAATATTATCATAAGTAATAAAAATTACAAAACAATGTTATAACTGTATCATAATAAATTGTAGCTAATTATTAAACTATGCATAGTATTGATATATTTTGTTATTAATTATAATGAAATAAAATAAATTACATATTTTTAATGTTTAGAAATTTTATTTTAAATTATGATTAATAAATTTTTACTAATAAATTAAATTAATTATTATTGTACAGTATGTTTACTTAATCAATTATAAAATATTTTAATTATTTTAAATTATTCATTAATTTTTAAAATGAATTTAAACATTTTACCTGTATTTTAGCCGTTTATTATTATGTCTCACTTTTATAATGTTAATGTACAATTTAACAATTTATTTTATAAAAAGTCAAATTATATTTAGAAATATTAATCTTATATTTTGTATTATGCTAAGTTTGGAACTTAAATTGTAAAGAGATGTAATTAAAATAATATAAATTATTAATAGTATAAATCATTATGAGGAAAAATATTTTAGGTTCTCTAAGATTTTAATTGTACTCAATTGTTTAATTAAGTAAAACACATTTTACTGTAAATATTGACTAACTATTCATAGACCGATTGCTTTCTTCCTGCACAACCCGTAGTGAGGCCAGAAATCATCACTTCACCGTTAGGTATAGTGACGAGGATAGTGTCACAGTTTTAAGAGCAAACACCTGATTAGTGGTTATTAAGCTTACGCACAATGATACAATACAATGATAACAGAACCGATGCGATTGAATTGGCTTAACAATATAACCATTAATTTTAACCAAAACATGTTAGGCATTAAAATTTGACAATAATTTGTAATTATAAACTTTTGATAAAATCAAATAATATTTAGAAACTTTAAAAATACATTATAAACGTTACATTGTTTATAAAATTATTAGTAATGCAAGCTATTTGTTAAATTAGATTAAATAATTTTTAAAAATTTCATTTAATATGAACAGAAGTTTTGGTTTTCGATACAAAATAAAAAATAAAAATTATAAATATTTTAACTCAATTTGATTCGGATTTTATTTTCTAACTTAAAAGAATTTTTTTAAATTAATTTTTTAATATATTTCTAAACGTTTATCAAAAATTTAATATTTTATTTTAAATCAATAGAAACTTTATTTGCAAATAATATTGTAACAAAGTACGATAAAAATATTTAAAAAAATTTTAAAATCGCTACAATACAAAATAAGGTAAAGCCGAATATTTTACTATAAAAAACAATACCTTTTTCAACATTACCATATTTAATATTGCCGAATTTAACATTAACATTATAGTATTTTGTATTATAACAATTTTTAAATTTCTATAAATATTTGATTGTACTTTGTTGTATATATTTTTTTAATATTAATTTATGTTATGTGATTTTTCATAATACGCCAAATAGACAACTAGAGCTTATTTCTATTGTTTTTATTTATAACTTAATTATTACATAATACAAATTAATTTTAAAAAATTTAATATAAAATACCATTTTATAATAAAATCTAACAAATTATTCCTAACCATTTGCAAAATAAACAATACTTTTTGTTTGGATCAAAACAATTTTCGACAAATGTATCCAGATTTTCGGGTTTACACTAAATATATAATTAAATTAAATATTTATTTAAAAATATAATTATTTCCAAAAACTACGTACTCTGTTGGAAAGATCTTCGCCTTCGGGTGTAAAACAGTATTTGGGAATTCCTTTCACATTGAATACAATTAAATGATTTTTTACAAGCAATTTATCAAAGTAATTGTTGTAATAGATGTAATCAATAATGCCATCAATTCTCAGACATTTATCAATTTGTTTCAAAAATTTTGGAATAAAACAATTCTTGCATTCATTTTCTGTTTGAATTACAATTGGGTTTACATTTGTTAAAAAATGTATTTTTCGATTTGTTTTATCCAAAAGTAAAAATGAATTTTGTTGAAAATTTGTGTAATCACTAACTTTTGGATTAAATGCCATTGAGTGGAATATTGTCGTCATAATAGTGTTTGCTATTAGTATTGTATTTATAGGTATCCCAGACATCAATTCGGGTTTTCTTGTCGTTTACGGATATCTATTCAATACAATAATTGTTATTTTTAGAAAATTCCTAAATTAAAATACAATTAAAAATTTATAATAACATTATACAAAAATATACTTTATTTTAATTAAAAAAATTAAACATTATAAGGATTTTCTGGATTAACACATAATTCTATTTTAATGTTTAAAATTCAAATAATTAATTTTTCATTATTATTAAACATTTAAAAATTTATAAAAAAATTATAACTTTTACAATCCAGGCTAAAATCGAACATTTAGTCACCTTGTTTTATTATCTAAATAGATATAGATTTAATAAATTAATTATTTACCTCAATGCACTGTTTGCGCAATTTTAAATTTTGTTTTATATTATGATCATAACCATAATTGCAAGCACGTGCATTTGTTTTAAACTTCCGATTTGTTTCCATGCGAAATTGTATTATTTCCTTGCTGTTATTGTCAAATCTATTATCTATAAACCATGCCTTATCATTGTCGTACATTTGTATTGATGTTCCATAATAAAGATTCAAAAACATAACATAATCCAGATCTGGATCTCGATATAAACCTCCAATGCCTTTGAAAGTTCCGTTTGGTTTCAGGAATTCACATACATCTGAATTGCAATCAATATTTGAATTACTTATACTTAATAAAAGTATAAATATAATCATAATAATTTTTTATAAATTAAAATTTATTTCTTGTATTAATTATATTTTATTTAAAATTTATTTCAGGATTTTTATTATTACAATCTTTATAGTTAAATTAGTTTAAATATTAAATAAAAATTAACAATTACAGTGAGAAAATAAAGCATAATTGTTAAACAAAATTTCATTTACTTTTTAATTGTTTAAATAAATTATGTTACAAAAAATAAACAAGCACAAAACAATGTTATTACATAATAAAATTAAATAGAATTTTATTATATTTTTCAATTATTAATAACTATTAAATTATGAACGGAATTTTAATATTGTGTTACAATATCTAATTATAATGATTTATACATAATTACTCTTTATTTAAATAATTGAATATTATTCAAATATTAAGCATTAATTATAATAATATTGTTATTTATATTAATTTAAATAATAATAATTTAATAGATTAATTGACTAAAAGATTAAAAACTTAATTATTTAAACAAAGAAATTATTTAATTTAATTATTTATTAATTAATTGTTAAAATAATTTTTAAAAATTTGCTTTTTAATTAAAGTTAAAAATATAAACATTTGTTAAACATTTAAAAATAAACCAAATATTACAAATGTAATTAAAAAATACAAAATATTTATACAATTGTAATTTATATTAATTTAAAATAATAATAAAAAATACTAAAAATAAATTTAACAAAATTAAACATTAACATTTTAATTTGTTTTATGTTGACTCCTGTATTTAACAATGAGATGCTTATTTAAATATTTATATATTAATATATTAATATTTAAATATGCTGTATTAGTTAATTTAAAATAAATGAATACAGATATAAATAATCTATTTTAAAAAAGTAAATATTAATACAACAACACAAACCAAACTATGAATTACAGTAACGAGTTCAAACAATTTAGTTTTATTTTAAACATTTGAAAAACTAATTTTTGTTAAATTATTTATAAACAGTTGTTTTCATTATTGCCCTTAGCGTTTTCTTATCAGTTTAATTAAAGTTGTTTGATCAAATCAAGTTTTTGCAAATACAGAATGATAGAAAAATTTAATACAAAATAAAATTTAAAAAATTTGTTTTAACCATTAACAAGTAAAAATTGGCTTAATTATAAAAAATTTTAAAGCTACAAATTGTTTATAGTAAAAGATAATTAAATAATTATATTCGTGTTTTTAGAATAACTATAGATTTTCTTATTAATCTACATTTGTTTGGATAAGATTACACTCAAACCCATTAACTGTAAAAAGCTGATATACACTGCGGTAATGATTTGATTTTTATCAAATTTTTAAATATATTTTATTTATTATTTTTGTTTTAATTTAAAAAGAATTAGACAAATAATAATTGTTATCAAGTTGTAAACAGATATTTGAAATATTAAATATAACCAAATTAATGCTCTTTTCTATTTGCATACATTTTTGTTTTCAGTTTTGAATTAGACCCAAAATACTCCAAATGTCAAATACTAATTTTGATATAAGCTTAAAACGTCCAAGTATTTGCAGTTTTGTTCATACTAACAATTAATTACTAAAATACTAATAATCAAAATAAGAAAGTGAACTGTTATAACAACAAATAAATTTTAATATTGTTTTATTATTGTTTGTATTTTTAATTAGTTTAATAAATAATTTATATTTAAAAAACATTTAATTATAATACTTTATAAAAATAAAATTGATTAATTTATTTATATTAAAAACAATCATGTTTTATGATTAAATTTTAATATATATTTAAGTTATTGAGTAAATAAGTGTTAACACAAATTATGAGCAAGCACAAAACAATGTTATGATGTAACATATTGATAAAAAATTTTTATTAATAATTCATTTAAATGTTATGAATGTGAGATTTATAAATAGTTTTAAAAATATTAAATTGAATAATTTTTGTTGCATTATGTCAATATTTGATATGTTGTTACTTTTACAATAAGTATTATTTGTTTTAATTTTGTTATTAATTTGTTCCATTAATCAAGTAATAATTAGCAAAATTGAATAATTCTTATGTAAATTAATTTAAATTATAAGTTTAGATTTAGTTTTATATTTAAAATAAACTATTATTACAGTATTAATTTTAAAAATAATTTATTAATATCATTTAATAAAATTTAGCCAAAAAAAATATTATGAATATTTTTGAAACAGCAATTAAATTATAGCAAAAATAAATGTCAATAATATATAAAAATATCTGTTTTGATAATTAAAAATAATTTTAATTAAATGTATTTAAAATATTAAAGTTACAAAAATATTTAAACTATTGAATATAAATTTTAAAAAATTATTTAAATTTTTTATATAATATACTTTTTATTTTTAAAAACATTTAATAAACAAAAAAGTATTCCGTTCATTTTCAATTTAATGTCAATTGCTTTTATTAATTTTGATGTTGTATTTTCATAACGTGTTAATCGTAATCTTGTAAATTTTAAAATGTTTAACTTAAACATAAGTTTATACTGTATACTGAAAAATATTTTTTTTAATAAAATAATTTTAAACAATTTTATTTACTTTGTTTTGCGATAAAAAAAATTAAATTATTAAATTAATTGATTCAACAAAAATGATAAAATAAAATAAATTACATGTTTTGACTGTTGCGCAAAATTTAAACGACAATTATTATATTAGATATACTTTTGTATTAATATTTCAGGTTAAAATTTATTTAAAATTAATTAATTAATTGAAGTGTTTTTTGATTTTTTGCAACATGTTTTTTGTTACCGTAAGGTTAATTAATTTATTATAAAATAATCTTAAATAAAATAAAAAAATTTTAACAATTTATAATTAATATTATACAAATATTCGGTTCAAATCCAAATCGGTTAATATATTAAATTGGCAAAATGGGTGGCAGTTTAAATCAATGTCACTTTTTAACTTAATTTATATATTTAAATTGTATTTTGCATTTTCAAAATTTAAAAATTATTATTTTTATATATGCCTTTCATGCACAGGTATTCGCTATTTGGTTTCAGTAAATGACATACATAATGAATAGCAATTAATTACTAAAATATTAATAATCAAAATGAATTTAGATTTTATTGTTACCGTATATATAGACTATAATAATAATATCTAGAATATTTCAGTTTTATTTGAAAATTTATTGTATTTTCGTTTAAATCAATAACTGATTTATACCTTAAAATATTTTTATTTATAATGTTTTCTAAACATAATTATTGATTTATTTATTTTTATTAAAAACAAAAATAAATTTTAATTGAAACTTAATTTAAATATAAATTATTAATTAAATAAATATTATCTCAAATAATGTGCAAGTACAAAACAATGTTATGACATAACATATTTATATCAAACTATTTATATAATTTGTTAATAAAATACATTGACGCTTTAGTTTAAAATAATAAACAATGAAATTAGAGTAAGAGATTTTTATTAATAAATTATTTAAATTTTTATTTTATATTTATTTTATTTAATTAACTAATTTTTATTATAAGTTTAAGTTTCTTGTATTTATTACATATTTATTTTACAGATTAACCATTTAAAATTAAACTTAAATTTTAATTTTTTGATTTAACAAAAACAACTAAACATTATAATTTAAATTATTTTTAAACATGATAATTTTTAATTGCTTTATGTGTTTAATGTACGGTAATAAAAAGTAAAGCGAGTTATTAGTTATTTTAATTTAATAATTAAATAATAACAAAAATATATTTTGACAATCAAAAGATACTCAAATTTTTTAAAGCTATATTTTGTTACGTGCTCAATTTTCAGCTTATAACATTTATTTATATTTAAATAAAAATAAATATTTTATTATCTTATCTTATAAAAAATTAAATTATTAGTAGATACTTGCCTGTATGCCTGGATTCAAAATGGCCGACACTGCACAACAGTACGAGCCTATTTTCGAGAC
>JAQFXP010004825.1:0-10066 GCA_034693685.1 Belba bartosi
TCCGGGTCTTTGTGTCAACTGTTTGGGTACTTCAAAGGTTTGATTAGTAATGCGAAGAATGTTCTCAACTCTTATCCTATTGTCAGGCAATGGCAGCACTTCTTCGTAAAGCAGTTCTTTCGGCCAATAAATGACATTCAAATGGGGGCTAATTGGGTGCAGTCTATTGTTGACTAGTAAAGGCCCGTCATTTGATTTTGAAAATTCAGCAATCTTCTTCTGAATATCTTTGAAATGTAAGTTAAATTCTTCATTATATTTGTCCCAGTCACTTTTATCGCCGTTTAGTGGAAATCCTGTTTTTAATAAATAATATTTTATTATTTAGCAAATTATAAAATTATTATTATTTTCAAATAACTTTTATAATTTAAAATATTAATCGTTTAATATTATTTCATTTAGAATAATTTTGTTTACAGTTAAATAAATAAATATATAAATAGATTTTATTATATAAAAGCTTTTATTTTGAAAATATTTTACTCACAGAATTTAGTGAAGGATTATAAAAATTAGATTTAAAATTTTTCATTCCATTTATGTTACCATTTATATACCAGGTTATATTTGTACTATATACGGTCAGTTTCAGAAATGTGTGATCAAAATCGAGGTAGTAGAAATCTGAGCACTCTGGAGCAACTCATTCTACCGCTGTGCAAATCCGCCATTAGAATTTGATTAGCTGTCTTTTTTTAATTTTAAATTCTACAAGTACATTTAATATTGACTATGTAAAACATTAAAGGAATGCTTTTAACATGTTAAATTAATAAAAATTTTAAATATAAATAATATTATACGTTTAAACTATAGCTAATTATTTTTATTATAATATATTAATTACAACTAGCTAAATTTTGAAAGTATAAAATTATTATTATCTTACATTTGTTTAAAATATTAAATTATGCTTGTTAATTTGTTTTAACTGACGAAAACAGTTAATTTATCTGTTTTTTATTATTTGTAAACCAGATTTTGTAATTTATTAAACCTTTTAGTATTATATATTTTAAAAATAAATTAATTAAAACGTGCATAATTATTTTAAAAATTTAATATAATTTATTAACAAATAATATAAACTGTAATTTTATAAAAGAATTTTGAAAATATATATCCATAAAAATAAATATATATTAATGGCCTACACAAAACCTCAAATAAGAATATTTATCATAGAATTTAAAAAACACAATTTTTAAATTTTTGCATGTTAATAACAAACCTGAAAACATTGGTGGAATTCTAGAATCAGTAAGTGCAAAATGTGGCGCCGCTGGAAATAACCACACCCAGGGTATTTTATTATCATGCAATTTGGGTGAGCAAACAAAGTTATCGGTAATAATAACGTCGGGTTTAATGCTGTCAATGATGTCTTCGTACTGTTTGTAGTAATCTTTAGCATCATTAAACATTCTAGTTACTGCAAAATAAAAAAATGTTTTTGTTCCCACTATTGGTTCTTCATATAGATATTTAGCATTAATTTTCATAAAATTAACTAGCCGATCTGGGTTTATAACAGTAGTCGTTTTAAGTATTATCTCTTCGAATCCAAACGGTGTTAACGCGCCTTCGAATGACTTATCCAATGCAAACACCACTCTATGGCCTCTCTCTTTCAGCTCACCGGCCACTCCATGGGCACAGTTGACGTGACCCCAGGCGTCGAGTGGTACGAATAGAATTGTTAGCTTTTTTGATGCCATTTCTGATCAAAATAATAATCAAAATATAAATATTTTATTTTTAAATTGTTTAATTATAAAAGCCATAAAACTATTTTTATAATTTGTACATTAATATTTTTATTACAACTTTAATTAATTAAAAATATATTTAATGAAAAAATTAAACATGATTATAAAAATAATATTTAACTTGAGTAAGATTTCAATTAATTTTTTGTTTATTAATTATTATATTAATATATGAGTTTGAAATAAATTAAATTTAATCTTGATAATTGTATAAAATGACCTAACTTTATGATAAAGATGTTTATGTAAAGAATGCCTTGTATTTTATCTAACCTTGACAAATAAATCTAACATAAATGAAATTTAATTTAAAAAGACTTTGTATGCATTAATTCTTAGATGTTATTCATTTCAAAATTTAATTCAAATCCATTTTTTTACTTATTTTTATTTAACTTTGAAATTTTTAATTATTATAATTAATATATAAACTAGCAATTAATATTATATTAGTAGCAATATCAGTAAAAAAACAAGTATTGATTAATAATTAAAATAAGTATTAATCAGAGATTGAGAAGGGGGGTCAGCCAAAAATCCCAAATGATTTTAAAAATTGACATTTATCCACCCTAGAATTTGATCCGTGAAAAGGTACCCCCTCGATTATTGCTGGCCGCCGAGGGCGGCCAAAATTTATTTTGTGTTTATTGACGAAAATCAAAAGATTTTTCCTAAATTGGTGCTAAATCTGGTTTAAATCCAGTTAAATTAACTAAATTTTGCTCTTGCAAATTATGCTTCAATTATAAGACCAACTCTAATAGAAGTCAATGTAAATTATATTTTACAGCAATTATATTTCAGTTGAATGTAATTATCTCTCTTTCGGTTTTACTCTTTTCTAGATTTTATTCTTTTTTAAAATATATTAATATATACTGAAAATACATAGACCAATACTAGCAACCAAATTATTTAAATTAATATAAATAGTAGGTTTTAAATTTAATATATTACTATAAAAAATTTAATATGATTGAATATTACAAATAAATCTTAATATTTTTTATCTTGTTTGTGCTAATATTTAAAAAATTATTCTGATTTTAGTTTTGCTAGCTTACATGTTTTTAAATAATTTTTTTTCATAAAATAGAGTGCCTTCAGAATAAAAAAATTGTTTATTTTGTATTCAATTCATATAACATTAACTCAAAAATATTATAGTGTAACAAAACATAAAACTATCTATTACGAAATAACATTTATTACAAAATAAGCAATTTATTAATTGTTAACTTTAATTCTCTTGAGTATATTTAGTTTATATTTTTTTCAGTAAATCATTATTAATGGTACAATTAACTTGCTGTTTTATATGTTAAACAAAAATGAATAAAATTGATCAAGTTCAAATATATTTTCCATTGTCAATTATATTTTATATTTTTGGTTTTAATATATTTAATAATAATAGTAATACTTTTAGCAAAACTGTATTGCGTTTCTTATTAAAATTAACCCTGTTTACTTTTTATGTATTTTTTATTTTTGATTTTTCGCAATCTTTAATTCAAGATTTAATTGGAAAACATTTTAAAGAAAATATAATGACATTGGCTGTATTAATAAAACTTTTCTTGATTGCTTTCTCATATATATATTTTCATTTAAAAATATCAAAACTTAAGATTATTTTACTAAAAATTTCTAATATATTGGATTTAGTTGAAATTAAAAAATTAAAAAAATTAAACTTAATTTTTGCTTTAACTTGGTTAATATTTGTTTCAACAATTGCACTGGTTAGTTTTGGAATTATGGCGAAACGATTTATTCTTTATGGGTATAAATATTTAATATTATCTAATTATATAATTTTATACTTTTGTTTAAATTAATTCTTTGCATTTTTATTACTATATACATAATAAATATAGTTGAAAATTAAATCTAAATAAATTTTTAATTATAACCTGTAAGTTTATAAAACTCCAAAAAATTATTAGTTGCTTAAAATCAGTTTGGATATGGAGCATGGGATATTAAATGTAACTGGTAATAAACGTTAAGTTTTAAAATCAAAACGTGTTTGGCTGTTTTCTCTTTCTGAATTTTTGCTGTGTACACTATTTTTAAAAATACAAAATAAATTACAGTGTTTTGCGTTTATATTTTGATCAAGTTGCAAATATTTTTGGAATTATTTGTAGTGCAAGTAAGCCGTCATAGAATTAAATTTGACATAGATTCAATTTAATGACTGCTTACTTGCAATACAAATACTTTAAAAATATATGCAACTTGGCCAAATATAAACGAAAACACTGAAAGGCTTATTAGAAAATCAGATTATTATATTATAAACAAATTATATTTTAGATTACATTATACATTATACTCCGTTTATAATCGCCACGTTGGTGCATGGTAAATTAAATGATTATAGCCAAAAATGATTATAACCGATGCATTAATAACACTATTTGTAACGTTTGATGTTTTACATATGGGGTGATTATAAGCGGAGTGATTATAAGCGGAGTGATTATATGCGGAGTATACTGTATTTTGATAATTTCTAATTTTAATTTTATTGTAATTTTTTTTTTAAATGTTAAAATGTTTATATATTTTAATTTTTTTAGTATATTTGATATAATCTGGACAATAATATGTTTTGGCTGGCTAGCGGCAACAATGCTATTAAAAGTATTAGTTTGCTATTCAGTATATCTATACGAAAAGCGTGTATTCGCTACGGCTTTGGAAATAAATGTTAATTTAAAAGAACTGGAAATCAAATGTTTAAATATTTTATATCTAAAAGAAGCCATAAATAATTATCTAGGATTTCTACCCTTTGTCTGGTTTTGCGAAACGTTTATTTCAACATGCTTAAGACTGACACATATTGTAATTCTTAAGCAAGATAACGCTACTGTAGTTATACATCAATTTTTCGAATATATAATTATTTGTTTATTTATTTTGTTTTATTTGTTTTCAATACAATATTTTCAGTCTCAGAGACCGACTCTAAACAAACTGTATATTAGTTTATGTAAAACAAATTTTTGTAATCGAAAAACTGTTTTAAAACTTTTTAAAAAATTATTAAACACTAATTATATGGCTTGGAATGTCTTTACTATTGACTGTAAATTCTTATTTAATTTTCTTAATTTTGTCGTTACATTCACTGTTATATTAATACAATTATTTCAATAAAAACACCTAGGTCATAAAAAACATACTTTTTCGAATTTATAACTTAATTGTTAGTAATTTATTGAAAAATTTCTATTAATTAATTATGAAAATGTATTAATAAGTAATTTATTTTTTAGTTAAAACCGTAATACAATGTTATTAATGTACTGTAAATAAATTATTGTGAATTATATAAAACTGATTAATATTTTTAATAAAAATTAAAATAAAATTTTTTGTTTAAATAAATATACTTTTTTAAATAAAATAATAAATAAAAGTTATAATAGTTATTTATTTAATTAATTAAACATTTTACGGCATAATTATGTCATATGCGGGGAACACGGTATTGCGAATTAATCCAAATTAGTCTTCAGTCGTTCCCAAATATGAATCATTGTGTTTGTTGGAGGAGTTGGAGGGCAGGCCCCAGGCCTCCCTGTGCTCACGATCATTAAACAATGGGTGCGTTGGATACATACATCATTTGGGTTAACAACAACATTACAAAACATATTTCAATATCAAATACTTTTATTAAAACAATAATTAAAATAAATAACAATTAATACAAATTAGAGCTCAAGTCAACACTTCAATGCATAGCTCAGTACTGAATAACAATTATGATTTACATTAGGCTTATATACCCTAAGTTAGAGTTGAGTATCGCTTCGGATGACATGATATGAAATACATGTCATTACTTCAAACTTAAACTTAGATTTAGACTTAGTATTAGTCTTGAACTTAAACTCTAAGCATATGTGAGTCTATACGCATGAGACAATTATATAAAATACAGTGCACTCTCTCAGTTGTAACTTCCTGTAGTGTAAAAATCTCCTTGTTGTAAAAATAATAGAATTTTTGACAGATATGCTATAATTACTAATGTTAAACACATTCTTAATTGTAAACTTCTAACCAGTAAGTAGTAAAACATTCCGAGTTGTTAATCATTTTTACTAATAAATAGTTTAAAATACTCTCTCTATTGTAAAACATATTGCTATAATGCTGTAAAATAGTATTAAACTTTGATTTTATAAAAATAACCAAACTTATTTAACATAAGTTAAGTTTTATGTTTTGATGGGATTGTTGTTTCAAACACTTAAATATATATTAAATTTAATTGCCGATAATTTTACCGTAAACCCTCACAATTTAGAACATGTTCTCATAAGGTGAGTTTGGGTTTCATGTTATTATATCCCGAGGTATAAAAACATGTTCTTAAAAATGAGAATAACAACTAGCTCTTAACTATAAATTTAAAAAAATATTTTTAAAAATAATGTTGAACTTTAATTTTCAATAATTTAAAACATCACAGAATTAAAAACATTTTAAAAGAAATAATATAAATTTATATGATTTATTTAACAAATTTTGTATTTAATTTTTTTCTGAATTATGACTTATTTAATATTTGAATGTTATATAGAAAAGTTATTAATATTAAATTTTTTTGGTAAACAAAAATTTGTAAAATATTATATTATAACTGAGTTTTAAAAATAATACTTCAATTTAGAATAATTTATTAATATATACAATAAAAACAATTATAATTAATAAATTTGTTACTTATTATATCATAGTTTTAGTTTACCTCGCCTTCTAAGAACATGTTTGTAAAGGCTTTAACTTGAATTTTAGAAAATGATCTAATTCACCTTATAAGAACATGTTCTAAACTGTGCGGGAATACGATAGGTGTATTTAAAGCTATTTCGACTATAAAAACATATTTTATTTCAAAAAATAGTTTAGACAAAATAATCTAAAAGATCTAGATTATATCAACGAAAAGACACATAAACTACACTTTAATCAATCAAAACAATATAAAATTGCAGTTTTATTCTTAATAATATGTATTAAAAATTAAATATTAAATTAAATATTAAATTAAATTATTTAAACTTCTTTACTGTTGACTCTTTGAGATGTGAGAAGTGTCTTGTTCATTTAAGAATTTACAACTAAAAGAGTGCTTTGTATTAATAAAAAACAAAAATTTATATTTAAATAAAATTAAATATTATACCAAGTTTTAAGAAGTTAAAATTAGAAATTAGTTAATCACTTTTCCTAGAATATTCTTTGCCTGCTTTTGGTTTTATACTGAAATTTTGCTTAATTTTAATTGTAGTTTCATTAAACTTTATTAATTTAAACTTCTCATTAAAGAAATTTGTTTAACTGCTAGAAAAATTAAAAACGGTAGCTCAGATTTTATAACGTGAAATCGATTAAAATTATTTACAATAACTAAATTTATGCATAAAATGTGGCAAGCTGTATCAAATAATAGAATTTAATAGAAATATATTAGTCGAAAGAGAACACAATGACAATGTAAAATCTAATTAATTATAAAGTAAAAATAAACTGTCCCCTAGTTTGACAATTAATTTAAACACGATATTATTGATAATGAATAAGTTTTTATTTACTAAGACGTAATCAACAGCTAACTCGAGATTGGCATTTACAAAATTATGTAAATTATATAAAAATTAAATTAATAATTAGTTTGTTTCTAAATAAAAAATAATATTTTTATTGAAATAATTGTATTAACATAACAGTAAATGTAACGACAAAACCAAGAAAATTAAATAAGAATTTACAATCAATAGTAAATACATTCCAAGCCATGTAATTAGTATTCAATACTTTTTGAAATAAATTTAAAACAATATCGCGATTATTGGCATTTGTTTTATATAAACTAATATACAGTTTATTTATAGTCGGTCTCTGAGACTGAAAATATTGTATTGAAAACAAATAAAACAAAATAAATAAACAGATTATTGTATATTCAAAAAATTGATGTATAATATGATGAAGCTCATATTGTCTAATTACTACAATGTAGGTTAATCTTAAACATGTTGAAATAAACGCTTCGCAAAACCAGGCAAATGCTAAATATCCCAAACAGTTATTTATGGATTCTTTTAAATATAAAATATTTAAACAATTTTGTTCCAGTTTAACAAGGTTAGTGCCAATTTTTAACGCCATGGCAAACGTTGATTTTTCGTACAAATAAACTGAATAGCATAAATATATTTTTAATAGTATTGTTGCCAAGATCCATCCAAAAACGTATATTGTCCATATTAGAACAAAGATGCTAAATTGAAATAAATTTTTGTAATAATTTTAATTAGGTAATTTAATTTTTAATACAATTTCAAAAGGTTTTATATATAAATTCAGTTTGACGGTGGCTACAATTCCAACTTTTCTTTTCAAAAATAATATAGTAAATACATTTAATTGTTTTTAGGAATAATTTAAATCAGAACTTGGTTGATTGATTAAGTCAAATTTTAAAAATTAATTTTTTTATTCTGATATTTTATTCTAGTACCTTTTTATGCTATCAATAGGGCTAGAATTTTGTTTTATTTTTCATCTCATTTGTGACGTCACAGACTATAAATTACGACTAAATATTTTTAATTTAATTTTAAAATGTTTATAAATCACTATTAATTGATCCAATTATTATCTTTTATACTTGACTTTTCATACCAAGATTTTGATAATAATTGGATTAATTATTAATGATCTGAAGACATTTTTGCCATTGAGATTATAATTGAAACAATTAATTTTGATGTATAAACATTCTAAAAATTCAATTAAAAGTTTTATTTTAAGCCGGAATTTATAATCTAAATAGCTGTAACGTCACAAATAAAATAAAAACAAGACAAAATCTGAGTCTAATTTATCAAAAAATAATAATTTACCTATATAAGATTTCACCTTTTTGTAAATTTACACTGAAAATAAATAGACCAATACTAGCAACAAATATTATCCAAATTAATGTAAATATTAAATTTAGCAATTTAACCTTTTTAACATGGTTTAATGTTAAACAAGTATTTATTTTTGTAAATATATCTTTAAGTTGTAATAATTTAAAATGAAAATATATAAACGATAAAAATATAATCAATACTTTTAGCACTACAGACAATGCCATAATGCTTTCAATAATTAATTTATTAATTAAATTATTAACAAAAATCCGATAAAAATCAAATAAAAATATTAAATAACATAAAACTATAATAAATTTTAGTAAATAATTTAAACCAATTTTTATACAAAATTTTTTATTTGTATTTAAATCAAAACTAAAAATATTCAATATAATTAAGAATGGTAAATAAATTTTATTAATTTTTATATTATTCATGTTAATATTTTAATATAATTTTTGCTAGATTGCTGTTTTTCAAATAATATTTTTCATAAAAAGAAGTGCATTCAGAAAAATCAAAATTGATTATTTTGTATTCAATTCATATAACATTAACTTGTAAAATTAAACTTTATTTGAATACATTGTCATGTTTACAGTAATTGATTTTTTTCAATATCTATGGTGATAATTGTAATATAAAAACTTTTTACAATGATTGACACAATAAATAATAAACAAGAAAATATTATACTGTAACAAAAAATAAAAGTATTTATTAAAAAACATTTATTGCTTATAAATACGTAATTAATTAAAAAATAAGTTAGAATTAATTAAAAATTATTAAAATAACATTTTTAAATATTTATAATATTTTTACTTACTTATAAATTTTTAAAATATTTTATTTTTAATAAGCTGTAATAAATTTTTAATATTAATTATAAAGTTTTAGAAAAAAAATTAGTTTTCTTATTTTTAGCGTTTCAAAACCATTTAATGCTGGATAATATTATAAATATATATTCTAATGTATGTTTTGTAATATATAACAATAATTATATAAAAAATTTATTAAAACTAAAACAAATATATATAAACAAATACTACTATGCCTAAACTACTAAGATACCAAAATAAACAAAAATAAAATCATATATATATTTTACAAAACATCGTTGGGCAACACTAATTTAACAACCCCTAAACAACCCCTTCAAACAACCCCTAGTAAACAACCCCCAAACAACCCTTAAACAACCCCTAATTTGACAACCCCTACTAAACAACCCCTAAACAACCCCTTCAAACAACCCCTAGTAAACAACCCCCAAACAACCCTTAAACAACCCCTAATTTGACAACCCCTACTAAACAACCCCTAAACAACCCC
>JAQFXP010004826.1:0-10066 GCA_034693685.1 Belba bartosi
CGCGCGCTATTAATAAACAAAATCTAAAAATTTTAATTTTCAATTTTGCAAAAACTTTCGCACGCGCGAAAATACATTATTTAACCCGACAGAGAGAGGACAAAATTTTCTTTATATATATATAATTCTTTTAAACTCTACAATATTAACAATCAATAGTAAAATTTAAGTATTTGTAAGTAAGGATTAGTTAAGAAATTAATTACAGTAATTTATATACATATAAATTATATACATTATTAAAATAAAAAAAATTAATTAAATTTGAAATTAATATTTAGATTGTTGAATAATTTACTCAATTTTTGTAAACTGTAATTAAAATAGTATTTGATATTTTATTATTGTTAAAAATAAATTATATATAACTCGCGATAAATTAATCACAAGCTTAATTAAATAAATTTTAATTATATTTGATTTGATTTGACTGATCTATTTTTTACTCAATTTGGAAATAAATATTAATTTGTTAACGTATTTTTTAAATTTGTTTTTGTAATTTTAATATTATTAAAAAATAATGATAACTTTTCTAACTTGCGCACGATGTATATAACTTAAATCTTGATTTTATATTAAATTCCATTTCAAAATAATTATATTAAATCTGCATTTAATTTTTTGCTAATTTATTAAACAAATATTTAATAAATTTTGACTAATTGAAATGATTTTAAAATTTAACCAAATTTGATTATAAACTGTAATTAAGTTCAATATTTGAATTAAAATATTTTGGTTATATTTATAATAATATATTTGGAAAACAAAGGCTCAGGTTTTACTTTTAATTAACACATTAATTAATTATTTTAATAATTATTAATCAAATAAAAAACATTTAATTATTGAAAGTTAAATCTTATTTAAATAAGACAATTATAATTTAATTATTAAAGCATTTATTTGAATAATAATAAAAAATGCAAAATAATTTTGTTAATAATTTTTATATTGAATTTAATTAAATTATTTCAAAAATTGACTGCTCTAAATGTGTACCGCTAACTATCAACCGTAATTACACGAATTATCTTGCGGTCACAATATAATAATATTATTTTATCCAGAAATATTTGTTTTTATTGCTTATGAATATACTCTTAAGGAATTATCGATTTATACTTACAATGATTTTATTTTCGGTGCCCACGGCAGCTTACAGAATTCTTATTATTTTTAAAAACATCTCTTAATAAACAAATTAAATTTTTATATTATGTCCGCCAATGGGGGTGTTTAAGGGGTTTTTTACTTAATAATTTGTATTACCAATACTGCTTAAAAATGAATTTATTTAATTAATACTTTTGAATTCTAAACCCAAATTTTATCTAATTTTAAATTACAGTTTATTTGAGAAATTTTAAATATATAAAATTAATAATATTATTCTAAAAAATTATATTTTATAAAAATAAGATATAAACTGTAATTTTATAGAAAAGGTTTAGTAATCATATATAAATATTATACATTTGTTAAATTGTAAGTTAAAGTTAAATAAAAATTATATCTAAATTTCAAAGGTTTTAAACAATATGTTCAATTTTTAAAATATTAAAAATAATAAATAAATATTTAAATGAAAACCCCTCTATAAACCTCCATTGGAGGACAAAATATATAAAATTAATTTCTTTAATAAGAAGTGATTTTAAAAATAATAATTTAAATTGTCGTGGGCACCGAAAGTAAAATTATTGTCAGTCTTCACTTTGAAATAATAATGCATTAAATATATAATTTAATGTTTATATTTATGAATTAAACAATAAAAATATATTTGTTGACCAAATAAAATTTCTATATAAAAAATAATTTGTAAATTTATCTTGAATAAAGGAACGAGTAACAATTATTTTATAATTTATAAATCAAGTAGACAATTTAATTACAAAGCTTAATAAAGTTTAAAAATACATTTTTAAAAATATTCCTAATTATTTAAATTAAAAAACTTTTTGAGAGTAATTATTTATTTATATATATATATTTAAATATTTTGAATACTTGAATATATATTAAATATTTTGTTAATTTAAATTTAATATATTAGTATAATTTTAAGAAATAAACGATTTACACTCATTTCACAATTTAGAAGGTATACAATTCTGGCTAGATAAAAAATATTTTACACAGAAAATTGTGTTTGTCAAATTTATATTTTGATCTACTATAGAATAAACTAAATACAAATTATAAGTTTCATTTTCTATTAAAAACATAGAATATGTAAAAAGGCATTTTAAAAACACTTTGCATATACAAAATTAATCCAAATTATAAATCTTAAACAACTTTTTCAAATAACAATATATTTATTTTACTACACCTGGAAAAACACTTGGAAAAATTTTAAACCAATTTTTAAAAATTTAATACAGTATTAATAAATATTAAGCTTTATAATTTTATTTATTATTTTATTTTATATTTATTCACAATTAATTATTTATTATTATTGTGTTAAAATGTTAGCTTTATTATTACATAACTTATTTATATATAACTTTCAAATATTAAGTAATAAAATTATTAAATGCCATAAACTCAATTTTTAATCCGTTTATATTATTAAATTTTTATATTTTTATATGTATATGGCTATAAATTAAAATTGTTACACCTACGCTCATTATTAATTTATAAAATATATTGTTTTTTACAATACATATTTAGTTCTATTTCTTTTAAACCCAAACTACATTTCTTTAAAATAAAATATATATTTTTATATATTATTTTAATTTGTTACATATAAATATCTTAAAAGCTAAATATTTATTTAATATTAAAACCCATACAATATTTAAATATTATGTTATTTTTAATTTTTAAATTATTTTATATAAAAAATTTTAATGTTGTTTTAGCATTTTAATCGTTTTAAGATTTTATTATAACAATTTTTATTAATAAAATAAAATGTATTAATATTATTTTTTTTAAATTTCTATAAATTGCATTAGCAAAATATATAACATTTAAACATATAAATTATATAATTATTAAAATTTGTTTAATAACCATTGTAGATTTTTATATGTAAATATTAATAAGTTATAACAAAAAACGTTTTCTGATCTATCACAGACTTAATTTTAATACTTTAAATATATTTTGTGTTTGAAAACAAATTTACAATTTGTTGTAATAAAAACTTGTTAAAAATTAAGAAAATAAAGAAAGATATTTTATAATTAAATCTAAACAATAATAAAATTTATTAATTTAAAAACACCAAAATTTCAGAAATATCAATTTGTTTTCTTAATGTGTTTTAAAACTAACTTTGAAAATTCAATTTTTAATTGCTAAATTTTAACAACATTTTTTTGTTAGATTTGTATACATTTGAAGTTAGATATAATTAATTATAATAACTTGCTATTACAAATAATTATAATTTGTGTATGTATTTTGTTAATATTGTTATGAATATTATGGATTTATCAAAATTATTTGTCTATATGGC
Source organism: Belba bartosi (assembly GCA_034693685.1). NCBI lineage: Eukaryota > Metazoa > Arthropoda > Arachnida > Sarcoptiformes > Damaeidae > Belba > Belba bartosi. Next base: position 3,485 of record JAQFXP010004826.1, read on the forward strand.
TAGTCAATTTTTTACAAATGTTTTTAATAATAAAGTAATTATTTTCGAATTTTATATTATTAAAAAAAATTGCACTACTTAATAAAGTATTATTTTATCTTATTTATAATATTAAAAGTTTTTTTTAATTAACAAGTAAAAACTAATTTAATATTTTGAATATTTGCTAAATAATACATACTAAAAACTCTGAATAAAAAAAAATATTTTTTTATTTTAATTTACAAAATATTAGAATCAACTTTTATTCCAAAATGTGTTTAATCAAACTAATTTATTAAATGCGTTTGATAATTTTTTAATCTTAAAATATATTTTACTTAATTTATATAAACAATAATATTGTAAATTATTTTGTTAATAATTTAATGGTAAATTTAAAATTTTTATTATTATAAATAAATATTTGTTTACTAGTTTTAAAATTTAAAAATAAAATCTGTAACATATCATCAAAATTGATCAATAATATTAATTAGTAATATTCGAATTGGTAATTGTAAATTAATTAAGCAAATATACTGATTAATCTACTTTAATGTTATAACTAGTTTATAATAATACATTTAAAAGAATTAATTTTGTTTAAATTTTTTTATACTGTGTTTTAACTTAAAATACTACATATTAAAAATTATATTTAGAAATCAGTATTTATATTCATTTAAAAAAATAATAAAGCAAAATAAACTATAAATTTACATGAAATACAATTTATTTGTTTATTTTTTACGTACCTCGCATTTCTGACACTATATGTTGGATATCGGCGTATTTGACGTAAATTGTATCAGTTTAAAACCATTAATAAACTAACTTGTCGATTTTCTCGATTTCCAAACAAATAAACTGAATACATAATTAATTTGATTAATTAAGCAAATACTTTATTTATATTAAAGAATTACATTATAAATTTAATTATAAAATTCCAAACGAAATTACAAACAATTACAAACGCTTTTTATATTCAAAAAAGATGTCGGTTAAATACTTAATAAATTTCAAATATGACTTTTAAACTGCATTCTAAATTCAATGTTAAATAAAATACATTTCCTAAAATTGATCGACAAAATTAAACATCCTATTTTAAAAATTGTTTGTAAATGTCACAATATAAATAAATTGTGAACAGAGTAAAATTTAGCAAAACTAAATTAATATTTTTACATTACATATTGTGGCCTATAATTGCCGTTAGTTGGAGAGGGAAAGAGAGAGTGTTAGGGAAGCTATGGGAAAGGGGTTTTTAGATAAAAGGGTCAGTTTTGCTGGTTTTGGCTTCAAGTGGCGAAACTGTAAATGTTTTGCCACTTGAATGAAGCCAATGTCCAAACTTTGTTTGTTTTAACCAACTATTAAATACAAGAGTTGGGCTAAAAATATTATTATTCAAAGATTTGTTTTTGTGTATTTTGGCCGAAATTTTTATTGTCTCTTCTTTTCTCTTTTCTAATATAAAACTCTATTGAGTTTTAAGTTTTAATTTAGTGCTAAATCCAGTTTAAATTCAGTTAATAAAAATTTATTTTTAAAATAAGTTTATAAACTTTATTGGGTTGTGTCTGCTGTGTAAAGTGCGGGTGGGTGCCAGCGCGCATGTTGTTTGGTCTTCTTCGGGTCGTTTGGACGAGTTTTTGGTTGTGTTTTTGGGTGTTTCGGTGGTTTTGCTCTGGTTTGTTATGTGCCTTTCGTTTCCTGTGCTCTCAATTTTTTTGATTCGGGTTAGTGTCGTCTATTTGGCTTAAATGTGAGTTATTATTATTATTATTATTATTATTATTATTGTTATTGCTATTATTATTATGTAACTCGCGTACAAGCTCCTTTCTCGTTTTTTTACTATCTTTATATTATTTTTTCGGTTGCGTTGGATCTGCGGTATGCGTGCTGTCGGTTATTGCCGATGTTTGCCCGCGATTGTTTGTAGTATTCTGTGGCAGTAATCTGGCATTAGTCGGATAATTGCTTTTCTGTTTAAGGGTTTGGCCAAATCGGATATTTCTGAATTGGTTAGTTTGGTTTTAATTGGTTGGTGCAAATGCCAGTCAAGTAGACTTTTTTTAAGTTTCAATTATGTTTACTGTTTTTTAAACTTCTTTTCTAATTGAGTTTTTGTCATAACCAAAACTCTTCCTTATTATTATTCTATTTCTTTTCTTCACTTAGTTTTGGCTAAGAGGCCAAAACTTAATATTTGTTTTTCTATATATATCTTTGTCAGAACTGGTGTAATTGCCGGTTATGATCAATAAATGTTTTAACTTTACTTTTATTCGAATGATTTTTGGTGTTATTGCCGAAAGACTTTGGTTTTCTTCGTTTTTCTCTTTCTACAATAGAAGTATTTAGTCCGAGTCTTCCAAATAAACTTGTATTAAGATTTGGTGAACTTTGCCGAACTCGGTTTGAAGTGAGCTTCTAACCTGAAAAGGGAGATTTGGCGGAACGCCAAGGTCTTGCTCCAGCTCACTTAACCAAAGGTTTATATATTTTATTTTAATACAAAATACGTGGATTTATAGGAATTAGTAAATGAATTTAGTTTTAGTTAAAGTATTTTGGTTATAATGTGTTTATCGTTTTGATTAAACGTTAATTTGGACTCAAATTTTATTTTCGCGTAAAGACTATAAATTTTTATATACGACTATCTATAGAGCAGTATAAATAATGTTGTTTCTAAATCACATTGTTTAATAAGTTTTGTTTAAATTTCTAATCTTTTATTATTATTTCGATCTCAGAGCAGCACTTTCGATACAACGATGAGTAAAATAAATATTTTATTGTAAATCACTCCTAATCCAGTTTTACTCATCATAATATGATATACTTTTGTTCAAAATTAATTTTAATAATATTTAAGTGTGACCTTTAAACATAAATACTTGTTAGTAAGATATATTTTTATTATTACAAAAATAACCTTTAAAGTAGTATAAGGCTATCTAAGGATGGATTGAAATCAGTTAAAACATAAATTTTTAAAACCATATTTAATTAATATAAAAGACTTAAATAACATTTAAAAATACAAAGAAAACGTTTTTACACAAAATAAGAAAGTTTTTAAAAAATAATGCGCTCTTTTTATTTGATAGTTATTTTTTATTAAAAAATTTTAATCTCAAATTAACCGTGTTCAAAAGCCAGTTAAATGCTTGTTTATCTAGCTAATATTAAAAGATTATATATATATATTTTAAATTAAAAAACGTTAAATATTGCTATTTCTATATAAGTTATTAGGATAGATCAATCATTTTGGTCATTTAAATAACAAAATTAAAATCGACGCTAACTGAAAATCGTTTATTAATTGTCTTTAAAATGTAAATATAAAATAAATGTTTTATATAAAATTTTAACAATTTATAAAACCAACACATTATTAATTTTAAATTTAAAATTAGTGGTTCAACTTTTAAAGTTTTTAATTTTCAATTTACTTAAATGTTATTATAAACTGTAATTATTTAAATAATTAATATTTTATTCTTACCAATAAAAATATATTAATAGTTTTGGAAAAAAAGACACAGTAAAATGTTTGTTAATAATATTTTTTAAAAATAAATTAATTACTTAAAACTTATTTTTAAAAATATTTTATATATTCTTTATTCTTTACATTTTAATACATGTACATATAAGGTAAGTTTGGGTTTCATGAACTTATACTCCGAAGTATGTGTACATGTACTTATAAAATGAGGAAATAAGTTTTTTTGTAAATAAATTTTATTCAAAAATTTTTGATAAGAAACGCCAAAAATAATGATTTAAATTATATTAAATGTTTGAAAACTATTCAAAGCGAATATAGAAATAAAAAATCATGTAATTATATTAACATATCTTAGACTTAAAAATTTTAATTTTTATTGAAGTTGTTTAATATATTTGTGAACAAACAAAATATATTTGAATAAATTATTTTTAAAATGCAGCATTTTGAAATAGATAACCTGATATTTAATGAAATATAAAAAAATTATTTATAACAATAGTACATAATATGAATATAAATTATACAATACATTAAATATAATAATTAAAATTTAAAAACAATTTACTTTTGTAATAATATAAACAACAGAATAATACGCGCAAATTTATTTTTAATAAAAATATAAAAATTAACGTTTAAATTTTACTACTAAGGTTTAACAAAAATATTTTGTTAGTTTTTTTCAAAGGAATCAAAAAATCTAGTCGTCCCAAAAGGAATTATAAGAAAGATTTAAAAACTTATATATTTATGTTAAGATTTTAGATAAATTTAAATTGGATTTAGCTTCAAATTATTAAAACTTCTCTAATTTTGTCCATAAAACCAATACATATTTTAAACGAAAACATGTGATGTAAATAAATTGTAAATATAATTAAAACGGCAAAGATTTTAAACAATTATTTGTCAAATATTTTAAATATAAGATATTTATACGTTTTAAATTAAATTTTACAAACTATTATTTAAAGGTTAAAATAAAAATAAAAACCACCACATAAAATAGGCCAAATAATTATTTATTAAATTTTGACAATAATTATTTATTAATTCTCTTGGTAATTACAGTTTATTAAAATAATTATATGTAAGAATGTTATTCATATATCTTGACGCTCGCATTTTTAAAATAATTTTTTAATGAATAAAGATACATAGTTTCTTATAAATACTCTCCATATTTTTTACAAGGCTAGTCAAAAAGATTTGATCACGTGATTTAATATAAGTTTTGAAAAATGCAAACCTCTATGTCACAGCGCAAACTATAGTAGATATAAATAAGTTTGAAATACAAAATTAATAGAGCACGAGTAGATGTTTAATATTAGTGAAGACCAAAAGTTACCGAAGACATAGAGTAAATAGAATATTTTTCTCACTTTTATAACAAAAAATTATAAATTCTGGAAATTATGCAAAAAAAATTTTAACACAAATATTTAAATACAAATTAATTAAAATTACAAAATTTATTAAAATATACAAATAAATAAAATTTAATATTTTTTCATTCAATCTATTTCTGCGATTATTAAGATTTAAATTAAATGTTGAAATGAATTTTCAACACCAATTGTAATTAATAATGCATAAGATAAATTTAAATTAAAATTAAAAGTAAATTCAATTAAATTAAAATTTTTTTTTAATTTTTTATAATTTTTATATTTTGTTCAAAATTTTAATTTTTATATCCCAATTAAAATCTAAATAATTATTGTTTTCACAATCAGTTAATTAAAAAAAACATTATTATTTTCACTTAAAATAAACTCAAATTAATTATTTATAAATTAGAATCAAAATATATAAAATTATTTTTGCATTTAATCACTTTAAATAAAAACACTATTAATTTGACTAAAAGTAGATTTAATATAAAATTATTCACCAAAACTTATCGTTTATCAATCACAAGCTATGAATGGAATGTGTTTTATCTGTATGCAGTTGTTAGTGAATAACCGGTCAGATAAAACTAACGGTCAGATAATGCTCAAAATTTATTTATAAGCAAATTAAGCAATAATTTTATTATTTTTAAAGCATATAAATATTACATATAATAATTTTAATACAAAATAAATTTAAAAATATGGTAAATTTAAAATTGAATTTTGTTTAAAATATTAATTTCGTTGTAATTATGTGATTAATATTTGCTTAAATTGTAATTCCTATAACGATCTATTACAAAGAATAATAAAATATAAATTTATCCTGAAGCAAAATTAAACAGTTAAATATTTTAAGTATTTTCTAAATTTATTTTAAATAATTTGATTTTAATTGATAATATTTGTTTAACATTTTTAAATATTTGTTTAATTTTTTTTATTAAATCCTTATTGTTGTTTATTATTTAATTTTTATTTTTAAAAATTTATTAAAATAGTTATTGTTTTTAAAATTAAATACAAAGCGAAAAATGTATTTAAACGCAAATTAAATTTAAATTTGTCTACAATTACTTATAATTATTCTATAAAATATTTATCTAAAACTGTACTTTCTACTTTGTTAATTAATTTTTTTTGCCAACTACCATTTGATTGCATTCGCGACTGACTAATAGTTGCATTTGTTGTATCTAAACTATAATTAAGTGATTATTAATTAAAAGTTTATTTAATTAAATTTGTGTCTAAAAACATAATTGTTTTCGCGCGTGAATCAACTTATTTTAACCAATCACTTTATTCAATCAATCAATATATTGAATATGTAGTAAACCGCATTTATTTATTATTAACAGGCCAATAAAAAATTATTTTTCTAATTATTAACACAAATAATTTTTATGTATATAATAAATTTAAATTGCTATTAATTTTACTATTAAATTTATAAATTTAAATATTTTGATATTTTAAAATTTATTATAAAAATTAATTTTATATTTACAGTACTTATCAATTTGAAAAATATATTTTATTAAATTATTACTTTTGTAATTTAAAATTAATTTATAATTTAAGTATTTATTTTTTGTTTATTAAATCATTAAAATTTAAATAAATTATAATTAATTTTAAAACTAATGTTTTATTTTTGTTAAT
>JAQFXP010004827.1:0-10065 GCA_034693685.1 Belba bartosi
CTGTAATCGCAGGTATTTTCCTGTACTTCAAGCGTTCAATACTAGTGTTGACAACAGTTCTGCCGCTCATATACTGCGACAATAAATCCGAAAATTGATATAAAAATCCAATAATTGATAACAAGATTACAATTAATTGTTTAATTTTTAGTTTATTATTAATAAAATAATATTTATATTTATTTTGTTTAGTTTTCATCTTACATTTTGATAAGTATTAACAATATTAAAAACGTTAGGACCATGCACATATATTTGGTACATTTTACTTAAATAATAGAAAAATATTTTAAAATCAATTTTATTATCAGATAATAAATACGCATATTTTAATTAAATTTAGGTTAATGTTAAGCGTTATTGTATGATCAATAAATAAATAAAAAGTTGAAAACATATCACAATCTTTGTATGAAAATATTTTTTTTACAGTTTTTATTATTATAAATTAATTTTTATTGATTATATGAATAGTGTTTAATTAATAAAATCAAATATTTTTCTGTTTTTTAAATAAATATCTCATTTGATAGAATAGCCTAAAGTATAGATTTGAGACAATTATTCAGAGTAGCGACAACGTTTGCAAAATGTACAGATTTTATGTTATCTACATAAAATTAAATTAATTTAACAAATATTTATGATAAATTATTAGATAAAATTTTTGCATAATTTTTAATGTTTATTTAACGTGAAAAAATATATATTTGCATATTTTTTATATTTTGCAAATAAATATTTAAATTGCTGAGAACACCAAAAATAAAATTATTAAAAAAAATAAATTATAAATTTGTATTTTTGCAATAAATATAATTTGATATTTATATTTAACTTGGGTTGGGTATAATAACAGATATGTCAAACTAAATAGTAAACTATTTATCAACGTGTTGTTTTTTCCATAAAACTTTAAAAATAAAAAAACGTGTTTTTTAAATTTGCCATGTTCCTAATAAATGTAATCTTTAAATTTAATTTTAATCTGTGTATTTAATAATATTTTTTAATACAGTATAACTTGTAATTTAATTGTTTAAATTAAAGTAAAACTTACATTAATAATTAAAAAATAATTTTTATTTACTTGCTTGACAAATTTAAGAATTTAATAAATAAAGTCTTTGTAAACAACAATAATAACACAAAATACTTTTAAAATTAATTTTATCTAAATAACATTGATAAAGTTAAATAATAATAAAAAAGACCAAGGTAAAATTTGTAAATATTTTATTGTCATATATTTAATAGATTTCATAGATTTAATTGCCGTCAAAACAAACATGTGAGACAATTGTAAAATGTAAATAAACTTTGATGTATTGTAGTTTAATGAATTTTTATTTATTTAAACACATTATTAGATTATACAATATATAATAACTAAATTAATTTTTAAATGTTTATAAATTTTAATAGCATATTAAAGTTTTAAAAATTTAAATATAAAAAATTAAAACTATTTTAGACATCGGGATGAAATTAATTTATAAATCATTAATATTTGCATAATTGCATATTTAAATTATAAATAATTATGTTTTACAAATTAACTATTTTAATGATTTCTGTATTTTTTCAAATATAAATTTAACTATCAAAATTCTTATGTAATAATGCATTAGTATTAAATTGTTGAAGTTATAAATTGAATTGTTTTTAAAACTACTATTAAGTAATCTATCTCTCACTGTCTAAATGTGTGCACAATATGTTATAAATTTCTTGTTAATTATAAATGCAATTAAAATTATGTTTAACTACCAATTCATGTCTACAATATATTCAGGATATAATTCTTAAAATTATTAAACTAAATATATTTAAAATTTATAAAACAATTAATCAAGTTAATTTTTAATAAATATTAATAAATAAAAATATCGGTTTTAAATAATAATGTGCAACTATTTTCTATTGAAACTAATCACATTTAGAAACATATGCACCAAATACATTGATAAAAAGTAAATTGCTGCACATTATTTAGATAACACAAATTGTTTTATAATTTAGATATTAAATACATTATTATTGATAAAGCATTTCATCATTTGTTAATTAATTATTGATTAAATTATTTTTTAAAATAAAAACTATAAATAGATTGAAATATCAATTAATATCTATATTTTTCAAAACTTGAGTTAAGAGAAAAGTGTTAAAAATGGCAAAACTTTTTGTAAGTATTTTATTAGCGGTTTGTGTCGCGGAATCGCTTCAAGGATTGGTCAGACAAACCATTCCCAAAGAGTTCGACATTTTGTCCGACGATATGATTAATTATATCAACAAAATGGACACTACGTGGAAGGTATGGATTAATTATTATTCTTAATACATTTAATTATATCAATATTTAAAATAATTTAACCCATAATCCAAAGGCCGGCAAAAATTTTGATGGATATCCACTCAAATACGTAAAGGGATTAACGGGTGTTATAAAGGGAGACATTAAGTTAGATCCTATTGAACACGAGATCAATGAAGACGACATTCCCGAAGAGTTTGACTCCAGAAAGCAATGGCCGAAATGTCCGACCATTGGCCAGATTAGAGATCAGGGATCGTGTGGTAAGTCATCGAATAGACGATCGAATAAATGAGACAAAATTGAAACCAATTAGACGTCAATTAGGCTCGTGTTGGGCCATCGCTGCAGTTGAGGCCATGTCTGACCGCATATGCATTGCCTCTAATGGCAAACAAGTGGTCGAGATATCGGCTCAAGATTTGTTGACCTGCGGTAATATCGGCAGTTGTAAAGGCGGTTGGCCCGCATCTGCCTGGGCTTATTGGGTTGAGTCAGGTCTAGTAACGGGCGGTCAATACAACAGCTCTAAGGGATGTCAGCCCTACTCTATCGCCGGGTGCGAACACCATGGCTTTGTCGAAAAACTTAAAGCCTGTCCCGAACAATACGGGGTAATTAAATATTTTATTATAACAATATGTTTTATTATACACTATTGTATTTACAGGGGTGAACATAGGCTATGGAAACCTTTTTGAATTTAATTTTAATCATTTTGGTCAATTAATCATATGCCGAATTTTATATCAAAATAACCAATAGATATGTATTATTAAATAAGTTAAAAAATATTTATCAAAACATTTAAAATAACCCAAAAAATCAACCCCCAAGTTAGATACAAGGTTTTTGAGTTTTTAAAACTTTTAGTGATTTATTCGGTAATAATAAATTATTTTTAAATATTACAAATTTTATTTCTTTAAGAAATAGTGTTAAATGAAATAATATAAAAGAGTAACTTAAATAAAATCATTTGAAAATTCATTTATCAATGTAAATTAAAATTTTAAAATATGCTTAAATTAAAAATGTTTACTTAACAGTTTTATGCAAAAATAGCATATTTTGGAGGTTAAAATTTAGACAAATTAGTGCGTTTTGACCAGATTTTTTTTATTAAAAGTAAAGAGCAGCTTAATCTGTTAATCATATTAAATTTTAGGTTAATTATATAAAAATTTGTTAGACTTATTAATAAAACAAAACAGTGTTTTTTGAATTTAAAAAATACAAAACGTTGTATCCAACTTTGGGATTGATTTTTAGTAATATTTTAAATGTTTTGATAAATATTTTTTAACTTATTTAATAATACATATCTATTGATTATTTTGATATAAAATTCGGCATATGATTAATTGAATAAAATGATTAAAATTAATTTCAAAAAGGTTTCCATAGCCTATGTTCACCCCTGTAAATTTGTATTTAAAGCCAACCCCCAGTTGTAAGACTAGTTGTGAATCGGGTTATGGCCGCAACTATACAGAAGACAAACATTTCGGTGAAAAATCATATAGTATTCGAGAAGATGTAAAACAAATTCAAACTGAAATTATGAAAAACGGTCCTGTTGAGGCTATTTTTAAAGTTTATGCTGATATTTTTCTTTACAAATCAGGTTTTTATTTTATAATAAAATAGTTTAAAATAATTTTTATTTATTTATATTAATTAGTTTTACCACTAATTAGGTGTTTATCAACAACATAGCGAAGACTTAATAGGCGGAAAGTCGGTCAAACTGCTTGGCTGGGGTGTGGAGTCGGACACTCCGTACTGGTTAGCGGCCAACTCATGGAACTCCGAATGGGGACAGAATGGGTATTTCAAAATTCGCCGTGGTACTAATGAGTGTAGCATTGAGAGTAGCATTGTTGCCGGCTTACCTAAACTTTAAAATTTGTATACTTTTAAACAATTTAAATTTTGTTAATTAAATTAACTATTATGCTTATTTTTAATATAATTTTTATTTATTTATTTGTTATTACTAGACTTGAGATAAATAATACCTAAAAACTTTTAATTGTTGCACGATGTTGGTTGTAATAATTAACCTAAGCGCGAGATTTAGATTTAAGAATTTACAATTCATTTTAACTTAGTATTAAAAAAATTAAACAAAATATATTTCTAATACACTGTATAATAGAATTTTAGTCTAAGTTAAGATGAATTGCTAATTTTTAAATCTAAATCTCGCGCTTAAGTTAATTATTACAACCAACATCGTGCAACAATTAAAAGTTTTTAGGTATTATTTATCTCAAGTCTAGTTATTACTGTATATTAGTATTTGTTTGTTTGTGTTTTAAAAACGATATATTCGCTCTCGTGTTTACAATTAATAAATAAATTTTATCTATTAATTACAATTAGATACAAGTAATTATATCTTTTGTACTCTATATTAACTTATGCCGCGTTATTCGTATCTCAAGTTTGGTATATTAACATTTGTATCACAAATGCGGTTCATCAGCTTTTGTGTCCGTATAAGCATATTTGGATATAATGTTTTAATAAATTTAATAAATATACAAATATACTGTCTATTTGGATATAAAGCATTGATATACTTATTTATCAAACACATATTGTGTCCATTTGAATTTAATGCATTAATATAATCAACTAACTAACCCATATTATGTCTATTTAGACATAATGCATCAATATACAAAATTATCATAAATAAATTATGTTTATTTAGATATAATTCATTGATATACATAGCTATCAAATTCAAATTGTGTCCAATTAAACACAATGATTAATATACTCAATTCAAATGCACATATTATGTTCATTTTGATATAATGCAATGATATACTTATCCATCATATAAATATTGTGTTGAATTGAACATAATGCATTGATATACACAGCTATCAAACACATATTGTGTTCAATTGGAAATAATGCAGTAATATAATCAGCTATTATACACATATTGTGCCCATTTAAGAAGTATTTGTAGGTTTTAACCAAGAATTTATAAGAAAGGTATCACCAAAAAATTTGCCCAAATTTTAAACATTTCCCTGTCATTTGTTTCCAAAAATACCATACCTATAATTTGCCGGTCACGAAGGACACTGGCAATTTTATGTTTTTGTTTTGTGTTTTTAGTACAAAATTAGTTTTTTAATTACTGATAAATTCAGTTAATATTTAATTAAATCTGGTTAACTTGTAAGCCAGATTAATTTTTTAAGTATTTTAAGAAGCTAAGAAATCTTCATAGGTTTTCGGCCAAATTTTTTTCTAAAAACCCTTTCCTTGACCCCCTTATCTAGATCAGCTGGTTTTATAAATACATGGTTTTCGTAGTTTGTCTACGATGGACAAATTGCATTATTTTAACAAAAAAATATTATTTTTTAATTGTTTTATAATTGCATGCTGTATGTGAGTTTCTGGTCAAGAGTGCAATAGTATCTAAATACAATTGCGCTAAGCTTGGTTGACATGATTTGTCCCAAATTCACATATAATTGCGCGCAATTGTAAGCGGCGTAAGTCGGTACAATTTTATTTACAGTTTATTGCATTTTTATCATTTTTGTTCAGCAAAATATTAAATCGAACAAGATAATTGGGCAAATGAACAATTTAAACATTAAAAATTGTTTATGGAATTTTGTGGAATTTGTTTAATACGGTTGAAAACATTTTATTTAATGTTTAAATTATAAAAACTGTTTCATAAAATAAACAAATACTAACAATAAATGAAACACACCACATTTTATTTTAAAGTACTAGACTTGACATTTTTAACATTGTTTGTGACAGGTATTCTGACCTAACCAACAGTTAATAGTCTTCATTCGAATCATATGCACTGATACTACTGCTGATGATAAGGCCATTCATTGCGTGCATTTGGAATGTCCGGCACAGGTATATGAATTAATTGGAAAAAATTAATGATTTCATATAATTGTTCGTTAAATGCAATAAATTTTATTTAATTGACATCTATTTTAATTTTAAATATAATATAAAAATTGTTGTATTATTTAATTAAAAAATGTAAGTTGTAGCGGGTACATTTTTGTGGACTAAATGTTAAGAATTTACTGTACGTATCGACTAACTTATTGTATATTTGTGCAAGTACAAAATTGTTTTAAAAAAAAATTTTAATTAAGGATATTTGTGCGCAAATTAATTTTTAAAATTTTTAAAATAATTTTTTCGGATTAATTTTTAATACAGGTATATTATAAAGTATACATGACATTTGGTTATAAGCTACATATTTGACTTTAATATATTCGACATTGCTATATTTGACATTTCCATATTCGACATTAAGATATTCAATTTTAACAAATTTGAATTAAATTTTAATAAATTTATTAATAAAATTTTTGTAAATAAAAAGTAGCTATACTCGCCATGTACTGCGATCTAGAAAGCTACTTGAATTGTTACGTATTCACATGTCTGGTTAGAACCAACTATTTTTAACTAGTTTTGCCAAATATTGTGCAATTAATATCTTATACATTTTTTTGGCTTCATTTACCCTCTTATTTTATATTAATTTAATTACAAATTATTATTTATTTTAATTGATTGAAAAGTTTATTTAAACTAAACAGAAAAATATTGTTAATATTTGAATTAATACATTATGAAAAATTTTAACTATAATGCTAAATAAATTTGGTCCGGGATACCCTTTTTCGGACCAAATGCTAGGTGGGGGAATAAATCCAAATTTTTAAAACCAGGGGATTTTTGCCTGATTGATCCCTTATTGATCTCTGGTTAAAATTAAACAAATTTTTACTCAATATATAAATATAGTTTAAATTTTAAATAATAACTACATTTATTACAATAATATACAATTTAGTATTAGTGAATTAATTATTGTGTATTTATAAAGCGGTTTGGATGAGCACTACAGTGTACGGCAATATAGCCAATGATAGACACGATTTGAATGTATTTCTGTCCAATTGAAACAAATTCGAGACATTTAAACACATTCGAGGCTTTAGATTCTGGATTTGCATCAAAATTAGAATTGAGTTTCGATTCAATTGGTTTGAATGAATGTCTTCTAATTTGTTCAGAAAATTTTGATAACTTTTTGGAAATACGTCCGGAATTGCGCACAAAATAATCAAAACAAACATGCTTGAAATGAATGCTGTAATATTAAATTGCAAGTTAGTATAATGTCCAAGTGCTATTGAACAAAGCATTGATATACACATAATTGTATTCATTGACAACAATATCAACAAATAAAATGAATATAAATGACTAAAATGTTGAATATATTTACTAATTGTGTGAATCGTTTGATAACAAAATTCAAGATTTTTTGATACATTAGAGTCGAGAATATTCTGAAGTTTTTCCGAAACAATACAACTCTGATATGCCATTAATGATATGACAGTTAATTGTGTATTGACTGACAGAAAAAACATTAAAATAAATAAAACATAATATAAAATTGCACTTGCTGAATAATCTTTTGCGTCAATTAAAGCTAAACCATTAAAATAGCATGTTGCAATTAATGTAATTAAAAACTGTATTATTGTTATAATTAAACCAATTTTACGCTCAGTTTTTGCATAAATCTGAAGAAATGTTTGACTTTTAAGTAGATCTAAAATAGACTTTCCTTTTAATAAAAGAAAAATACAGTCAAATAATGAATGAATTAAAAATAATGCCATTGATATATTATACATTATATGTACAAGCATATTTTTTGTTGTGTCAAATTTTTTCTTATTTGCTATTAATATAATTATTCCAAAGATTATATAACAAAAGAAACTTAAAATTCCAATTAAAATAAAATTCCAAATTATTTGCAATAATTTTCTAATTTTTGTTGTCTTTCCATCAATTCTTGAACCAAAATATGTTATTCCAAATACTTTATGATAAGTTATTAATATGTTTAAACCTGTTAATTTATTGCCAATCATTTTATTCTTATGTTTTTAAAATATAAATATAATACTAATTAAGGACTTTTATTGGTTTATTGAACCTCTTTAGTCCACATGTCGTTGCAATATAAAAAATATATTTAAATAATACAAAAAATCTCGTGGACACACTTTGAAACCGAGTTTAAAAACTTCCTTATTCTTAGTAGATTGTTCATAAAAAATTTCATGAAGAAATTATTCAGGGACGGGGGTTAAATTAATTTTTGAAAATTGGAATTTTGGCCAAATTCCCATTGAAGTCAAAACTTTGATATTAAATAACTCGAAAACAAAATTTTTTAAAAATATGGTTCCAATGGCAAAAAGGTGTCTTTTGATGAGATCTATAACACTAGAATAATTAATCCCGCCTGAAAAATACCAATAAAAGTCCTTTAATATTAGTATAATTTTAATTTTAATTTTAACAATCAATTAGTTTCTAAATTAAAAATTTATTGCTATTATCAATTATTTTTATAACCCAGAGTTTTAATCATTAAACCACCTTAAGCTGTGTAACAAACTAACTTTATTAAAATTTTAATTATAATGTTTTTATAGTAGTTTTAATCAATAAATTTTTAATCATATTAAAAATATTTTTTGAATTTGTAAATATAAATATTTTTATCAAACATTTTTAAAAATGCATGCACCATTTATCAATCAACAATAATATTAATAAGACTTAATTTATTTTTATGCTTAAATAAACAATTTAACAAATGTATTTAATTTTTTTAAGAATAAAATAAATTATTACATCTATTTTTGGTAAATATTTATTGTATTATAAATTTATTTTATTTTATTTACATTAATTTTTATTTATTAAAAATAAAATTTTATTAATTAATACTACAGCATTTTGTAAATGCTAATCGTGAGGTAAGAGCTGTCGATCGCGTCTTAGTAAATAAAAATTGCGTTTGTGAACAACGAAATAGCATTCACACTAATTGTCAAACTAAAGGGCAGTTTATGTTAAGTTTTTAATGTATCAATCAACACAAAACACAGTGAAATCAATGAAAAGCATTGTTTGTGTTGATGAAATGTTCCTTAATTTAACTGGATTTAAAATAAATTTAGTTAAATTAAATGGATTTAAACAAGATTTAGCACCAATTTAGGAAAAATTAGCTAATTTTAGTCAAAAATCCGAAAAATTGGCCGAACGCCTCGGCAGACGCCGGGAAAATTTGGCGTCTGGCAAAAAGTCGAGGGGGGTACCAAATGCTAGGGGGGGGGATAAATCCAAAATTTTAAAATTAGGGGGGATTTTTGGTTGATCCCCACTTCTCAATGTCTGAAATACATCCTATTTAATATAACCTAAAAAACAATAATTCAATTAAATATTTAATTATAAAATGTAGAAATAATAAAATTGTTTTTAAATATTTAATTATAAAATGTAGAAATAATAAAATTGTTTTTAAATATTTAATTAATCTATAAATAATTATTAGCATTGAAAATGATATAAATATATTTTTAATATGAAACATACAGTATAATCTTAATTCAAATACTAGCTTAATGTTTAAATTATTTTAAAAGTTTGTTATAATATTAATTATAATACATTATAATAAATTGTAATAAATATTATTTTTACACAAATTTTAAAATGATTTCACTCGATATGTCTAAATGTTTGCCACAGAATCTAATCATCAAATCAGTTGACAATCAATTGTTTAGAATTGGTTTATGTCTTACGACAGACAATCATAACATTAATTCAGTTCAGAG
>JAQFXP010004828.1:0-10063 GCA_034693685.1 Belba bartosi
TTTTGCATGTTTAGCAAACAGTTAAATTGTTAATCAACTCTTTTGAACTATGAGATGTTGCGTTTCTCTGCAGTATAGTATAAATTTTGGCATGTACATTGTGTTTAAAGAACTTATTCATATTATTTTTTGCAACAATTTTGTCTTGCTACTAATCTTTATTATATTCCCAATTTGCTAAAATTAAGTTTATACTGTATTAGACTCTTCACTCAATTATTTCTATAATCTTTATAAAAAAAATAATAAAAAGTTTAACAAAATTAAAGTTTTTATTTTAACTTACAATCAGTAATGTATTCATAATACCATATCTTTTTAACCTAGTTCTAATAGGCTATATAAACATTAATGCTCGTATAAACTATTCAGTTAAGTTTGACAGTTGTAAGTATCATAAAACAAATAGTTACAAATAAATGTGAGAAAAATAAAACCATATATTTTTAACCTGAATAACAATTTGCAGATGTGGCAATTTTTATATTTTATCTAGTTAAATGATGCGTACTAAATGAAATAAATGCTCTAAGATATGTGTCAAGTTAACTTTTATTCACATATAAAGTGTAAAATTAAGTCAATTTTGTTTACATTTTTAAAATTAATTTTAAAAATTTTTGATAAAATAAGCTCTTGAAATTATTGCTTAAAATTAGTTTAAAAATATTTTAATATTACTTCATTTTCCACTTTTCTCACATTTATTTGCATGATACAACTGTCAAACTTTACTAGATGACTCATACTGGCAATAATATTTGTTTATTAGGCTTATTAGGCCTGCTTTTGCCAGACATGACAATTTAAATAATTTTGAAAACTTATTTTTTTCATTAAACTAAATATTTTACAGATTTATAAAGTCAATTATATGTGAAAGTTATAAATTAAAGTTAACCTGACACATGTCTTAAAACATTTTTTCTATTTATTATGCAGCATTTATCTACAATATATAATTTATGTCTTATATAGTAATATTATAAAACTTAAACAAGCTTAGATTTTTGTTCAGAGTTTAAAAGCTTTAATTAAAATATTATCTGTTGATTAAACAAACAAAAAAGTGTATCTGCAATGTTTTAAGTCTAAGTATGTCTAAGTTTAACAATGTACTGTAAGTTAAGACATTATCGGTATACTTTTTAAACGTGTTAACTAAACAATAACAAATATTTTAAAACTAGCATGCAAAATTTAAATTTTATTAGCTTAAATTTAGATACGTCAAATAAGATATGTTAGATTTTTAATTAGCTGGTTTTAAATTGAATTAACCAAAATAAAACAAACCAAAAGTCTATTACAAATATTTATAATTTTTTCAAACGTTTGATTCTTATTGTTTTGAACTAAGACTACTAGTAAAGTTCAATAGTGTTAGTTAGTTTTATTTGTTGTTTATTAATATTAATAAATACAAGACAATATATTTGCAAAGGCTCACAAGCTTTTTACAGATGTCATGTTTTTATGTTTATAATAAACAAGTAAAAAGCTAACTAATACTTTTGAACTTTACTAGTTGTTTGTATTTATTTATTTTTCTATTATTTAAACCCAATTTCTCGTCTAATAATAGTAGTATTTGTGAAAATTTATTATATAGAAACATGTTCTAGGCCAAATCTTTCAACTATCAATCACCAATGTCTTTAATAATAAGTTCGCGAGCTTATCAATTTCCACCTTTGTTTTAAACTATAGAACTTTATAAATTAATATAAATTTACCATGACGCCGATTTATCTTTTTCCCCACAATAATTATTTTTCTTGTATTTATTTTTTATATTAAATAGTTTTAAAAAAATAATTTTTATTAATTTGTATATTTATAAAGCAATTACAGAAAATATCTAGTTAAAAATATTATTTAATACAGTATATTTAAATTTTAGAATGCACTAATTAATAAACCAGGTCGAGTTTGAGTTACTGTTTTTTTGGTCGAACTTCGTCTTATCATCACTTCTTTTCATGCGTTCACTAAAATACGGAGTTTTTTCTGTTATTGCAATTCGAGTTAATTTACTAAAAATAAAATTTAACTTGATTAAAATCAAGAAAAACAAACAAAATTTTAAAAATAAATAATTACTTCATTCCATATTTTTTATAAATAAATAGCAAAACCGAAGCCATAATCAGTAATATAGCGCCGACAACAATGTAGGCAATGCCTAAAAATAAATTTTTGCCCCCAATCCATGAGGTATTGCTTATTATAATACTTTTGGTTCCATCAAAACTTATCACTGGATAATCTATCAATAATATTATTAGTAAAATTAATATTGCTAATTTTTAAAAATTAAAATAACAAACTGTAATCAATTTCCAAGAAGTAGTGTCCGTTTGGTAATGACTTTTCATAGATACTACCGATGAAATGATTAACTCTGGCGTAAAGTTTCTGAAACTCTGGAAATGCAGCGGTTCTTAACCAAACAATTAAGGCTTCATTTTTTAGGCCATTATTGCTGGGATTCTTTGGATCTAATTGCCAGATATGTCTATTCCTCCAGTTCGGTGGGTTTGTGAAGTTAGCGTAAGCCAACTCTAATGGCAATTCTTTATTGCAATTATATAAACATTATTCTTAGTTAGACCTACAATATATAAAACATTTTAATGCTGATTTGATCTTGCTAATAATATAAAATTTGTAACCGATAAATAGATTAAAGAATTTTGATTTTCTTTTAGCTTTGACTAAGAGATGTCAAATTAAAAAATGTAATTGACACATTTACTTAATATTAACAACTTTATGCAACAATTAAAAATTATTATAAAATAACTTCTAATTACTATAAGTAGTAATAATCTAACCAGGGTTATTAAACCAATATTGGTCTGAAGGCCAGCTGATGCCAGTAAAGAGTAGCGGCACTTCATGAGCTAAGTTAGTAATGATGTCGTGTCTCCATATTCTAAACGAATCGTTGAACAAACTGTTGGCAATAGTGCCGCACGGGATGATTGGCTGCTGTTGGCCGAACACCTCTTTGTATTGAAAGGGTTTGCAATCACTTGAGGCGATAATCTTTCCACTGAGTTGTGAGTTATCAATAGAATTCTCATACATTCTATGGCTTTGATAGTAATTGGTTAGAGAGTAATAGACATATACCGACGCATAGAAGTCATCATTCAATTCGAATTTGTACCAACATTTACACCCGAATGAGTCCGGATAGTCATTGAGTGTTTGGGCACAAGACCTGATGCCAAACAGTGGCCAACAGTTGGTGTAATCTAATTGGAAATGTTGTACTCGAGATGAGTGAAATAGAAGACCGACACCAATGGTGACCAATGATAGGCCCAATAAGAAGAATGTGGGCAATACTGTTCCGCAGGTCAGCACTGGTTTCCAAGCGGGCAGTCGTTGCTGTTTGAATGCAATTACTATTTTTATAATTAAATAATAAATTCAGTTTTTTCTCATTATTTTAAGTAATATTAAATTTTATTTAAGAAAAACTTTATTTACTTGTCGTATCAAATGATTTATTCAACTTTTCTTTTGATGTTTTAAATGTCATTTTTATTCAAATTTTAGTGAATTCTCTTATTTTATGCATTTAAATGACAAAATTGAGTAAAATTTTATTTTAATTAAACAAACAAAATGAGACTCAGTTTCTCTGAAATTAGAGAAATTGTAATTTTTTTTATAATTCTAATCATTGAAAGAACATTATTCAGCGTTTTATGAGTGTTTTGTGTTGAGAATTAATAAAAGTATAAATATATTTATTATTAGAATTGGCAAGATTCAATTGCTTTGTCACGTTCTCCGATTAACTAGACTTTAATTTAGAAATTAAAGTGAGTTTTCAGGTTAACAATTTTTAATATGTTACTCTAATAAATTGTTACGAAAATAGATATTCTTTCAAAGTTTAAAATACTCGTTGATTACTTTTACTGTTTAGTTAATAAGTAAAAAAGCTATATGTATCTGCATAATAAGGCTTAAGTCTATGTAAGGTATTAATAAATCAATATGTTATGTATTTGGCATATGTTTTCATTAGATATATTTTATTTAATCTAAAAGTTTTATTGCTATGTAATATGTTTTAACTTGTATATATAAAAAATATATTAAACACTGTTTTTGTTTGTTGAATATACTGTATTTATGTCAAATTTTAATAAGTCAGAAATAATCATTGTTAAGTTCACAGACCGAACTAATCAGTCATAACAATATTTCATATAACAATACTAGGTACTCAAATTTAATACTCGGCCGATCTAAGTAAATCAAGGAAGGGATTTTTCCAAGAAATTATCTAAAAGCCTAGGGAGTATCAAGGAGAATTTTTTAAAACTCAAAATACAGATATATTTATAATAAAATTTTATTTAATTTAACTAAATTTAAACTGAATTTAGCACTAATTTAGCCGACGAGTCGTAGATTGTACCTTTTTTGCAAACTACATGCTAAATAAATGCCAATTTTTTAAATCAGAGCAATTTTTGTCTTAATTCCCCCTTCTTAATCCCTGATTTTAACAAATAATTTAAAAACTCTTTTAAACATTTTTATTCAAACATTTATTTATTTACGGTTAACCAAGTTCATTTGAGTCAGAAAGAGATAAAATTTTACGAAAATATAATACAGGCAATACTTATACAATTTAACTTAATTTGATAAAATTTAAACTAGATTTAGTACCAAGGTACAAAAACTCAACAAAAGTGCTGGCCGCCTACATTCATCTTCAAATCTCAGGAAGTATTAACAAATTTTTCAAAAATATAATGCATTTTTGGCTAATCCTGTATTTTATTATTTAATTAATTATTGATATATTTATAAAAATTATTATAAACAATAAATTGCAGACAAATTGCTTTATAATTATAAGTACAGTAAATATAAACTTGTGCAGTTAAAAAAAGTAAATAATAAATGTAAAATTAGCTTGCAAACAATTATATCAAATAAAACTCCAATATAATGTATTGAAAATAGCAAAACAGATTGGAAACAAAACACGACATCTTCGGTCAATTTCATCCGCCAACAGAGCCGGACATTTAGTATTAAACAATCGCCGGAAGAATGAGTTTTTCCTTTTGTCCGAACATTTCTCAATGTGTCTCAAATCACTTGCAGTGCTTGTAGTGGAAGCGCTTTCTGAACTCAGTCTTCGGAGATTATCTGCCAATTTAGGAACAGCTAGGTAGTCTCTACAGTTATTCTTTTCCTGTAATTATTTTAAAAATAAATGACTTGGTTTAAAATTTTAAATAATATATAATAATATACCGGAACATCTAAATACTGCGAAACCTTAACCATGGGATCAGGTATAGAGGCGAGAGATGCCAATGAAAGCGCGTATATCTCTCTTTGCAATGATTTAAGTTTTTTCCGTTTGTTATTCTCATACCTATAGAGATAACTAACTAAAGCGAACTCTATTAGAGATGCGAACACAAGACAAGTGCAAAATGCGTTCCATATATCCAACGCATGAATGTACGTCACTTTTGGCTGCTTTTCACGCGAAGACATCGAATTTGTTATCAAAGTTAACATGGTTGTCATTCCTAAGCAAATTGATTATAGTTACAATGTTTTGTGTTTTAGGCAAATTAAAACCTAGCATCTTTGAAATTAATTGCTAATATATCAATATTAAACTTAATTTTCATGTTAAAATAAAATAATAGACTTAAAATAATTTTCAATAGATTTTAAACATAATATACTTTTTAGAAGCAGTACTTCTATTGACTAATATTGATTAATTATAGTACAAAAAACTTTTTAAACCCAATTTGAAAGTCTCACCTAATGTAACCCTCGCGGGTGCCGCAGATATTTCCAACCAAAATGACAACCAGGATATGACGACAAAGAGCGCCGAAGGCAGGTATACGTCCAATAGAAAGTGATGCCATTCCCGCTGAAAGTGCAATATAACAATGACTCGACTGACTGCCTCTTCTTGAAACAAATCAATTAATTGAATTGATTCATTTTTCAATTCGTAGTGAATTAGACTAAATCCGTTTATTTGAAATCTATCGCTGTTTCGGAACGGATTCTCTTCCCGCCATTGGAGCATTAGTTGTTCCTCAGTATCTCTTCGGCTCTCCAACTGAACCGAACACTTTTGCATATCGAACGGATAGTTTCTGAAATTCATTCGACATAACAGGTTCAGTTGAAAACTGAATTAAAAAAATATATTGACTTGTTTATTTACATCTTAATTTATAAATTATAATAAAGTTAATAAGTTTTCATTAGAAAAATTTTAGACAAAATAATTAGTAATTCAAATATAATACAAACCGCGATCTGATATAAACATATCCATCAGATCTAATCTTAAAAGCCATCACACTATCATGTCCATCTAATTGCACAGAACCGGGTTCTTTAGCATCGGGCACATCTAGCAGAGGCACCCAAATCCTCTCGTGTCGGCCCGGGTCTAGTGATATAAGATCAAGCTGGTCTTTACAATTGAATTGGAGCCGTTCGTCAAACCACTCCAAATCCATTTTTAATATCAGATTATATTCGGAATTTAAGTCATCGATCGAAGCCAACGAATTCATGTCTAGACTTACGTTTACCTATAATTTGAAATAATAGTTAATTTAAATTATATACTAAATTAATATAATTTAAAAATTATTTACATATATCGGATATCCACTTTTATTAGCGCCATTATTGTACCCAGGTCTTTGATACTTTAAATATTTAGGTGGTGTAGTTAGTTTTAAAAAATTTTGTTCTTGTTCGTTTGCCGTATTATAACATTTATTCTTTCGAAAACTCAACAATTGATCCATTTGGTGTCCATCAGAATCTAATATTATACCAGCAAATGTTAATTTAATTAGCAGGATAACTTTAATTAAAATTGCTAATTTAGTGTTTTCTAACATTTTTAACAATGACTAAAATCTAACAGAATATTCTTTTGAATAAATCTACAACTAAAATAAACTTAAATTTTATATGAAGTGCACTAAGTATTAGCTTGTTTGCAGAAGAATTTACTCTTCATCTCATATACTGTATAAATTTATCACTGACACCACGTTATCAGTTACTTAATTAGTTGATTTTAAGTTCAAGTTTAGAAAATTTGTTGTTTGTTTTACTGTTTATTAATTTATATTTTGTTTGACGCAAATGTCTATTCATTAATACAGTTTTCAATAAAGTTATAGAATGAGAATTCATTGACACATTTTATGTGACTTCATAAGCAAAACAAATATCAGATTAAAATCATTATTAATTTTAGTCAGAATCAACATTTTCCATAGAATTATAAAAAATACTAATTTAACCAAGACATTCTTTTGATTAGAGTTCCAACTATTTTTTACCTTTATACAATTTATTAGACATACAAAAACAATTTTACTGCAAAGTTTAACATGATCAATCTTTTGGCAATACTAATTATCAATGTTTTAAAAATATTAAGAGTTTGAAAAAGTTTAAAAATTTAAGTTTTTGTTTGATTATTAAACATTTAAAAACAAGATATTTGTATAACTTATACAGTATAAGCATACAAACAGATAACTTTTGAACTCTTGCTGATTTTGAGACACTAATTACTGTATATTGTTTTTTGCATATAATGATCAACCAAAATGTTAATTAACGTTTATAAAATAGCGAGATGATGTCTGGTTTTAAATAATTTAATAATAAAATCATAAAAAATTACTAAATATTATTTTACTTTTTAAAATATTTGACTAAAAATAAATTTATAAAGATTCAGTTTAAATTGATAAAAGTTGAAAAAAATTAAATTAATACGTATAAGTACATTAAAATTTTTATTACAGTGCAAATATATTGTTTTTATCTGTTTAATAAGTTGTAAAAAAGTTAACCAACAATATTAATAAGTTAGAAATAATTAATATTTAAGAAGTAAACATTACTATAAAAACGAGTTAATGTTAATAAAAGTTTATTAGAATGCAAATGAATAATTACATTGAGAATATTCATTAAAAGATAGTTAAAATTCAAATATAAAAAACATTAGTATTGATGACAATTAAAATATACTCATTTTATTAAGACAGTTTCTCAATAATTATAAAAGTCTAAACTTGAACTTAAACTAATACAATAAATAAATATATATCAAACCATTAAACAGAAAAATTGTATTGGTAAAGTATGTTCTTTCTTAATTTATTATAATAAAAACTCTCAATAAGTACAGTCATAAACTTTTTTTTGCAATAATATGTGCAAATATACATTAATTAATTAAAACATTTGAATAAATTATTGTTAATTACGGTTGACATACGATTTAATTTAGTTATAATTGATATAATAAAATGTATATATTGTACACCGAATCTTCGCTTCAAATCCGTCAACTATTGTTGTCAAGCGTTCCAAATACAGGCGTCGATAATGAATTGACAAAACTGCCAAACCTGCCAAACCTGGTTAGTGCGACTGTTGCTGATGATGACGGCCTCTACCAGAAGAACGTTCGGTCGCTGAAGGCGAATACGCGCTACAAGACTGAGCTCTGTCGGCAATTCTATGAGATGGGATATTGCGAGTACCGAGAACGATGCATGTTTGCACATGGTAAACATGAGTTACAGACCAATGTGGTTAGGCCTAGAAACTATAAAACTCGCATTTGCACGGAGTTTCAGTATAAGGGCTACTGCGCTTTCGGCTCCAGGTGTTCATTTGTGCACGAGCATAAAGACCCGATAGAGTTATTGGACACCGTTCTCACCAAATATCCACGCATTCCAATGCCCGTTAACCCAACGGAAGCGCTCGCTTTACCACTATTTTATCCGTCGGACCCATTGGTTCGGAGAACTAATTGGGATATGTATGACGAGGAATGTCTACTGCCCAGTCAGTTCATCACTAGCAACTTTAAGCGATTGCCCTCATTCACTAAACTAACCGGTTAAAGCTAGAACCTGATTGTACTTTTACCTTTATTGCATTTTAAAATATTTTTTTGAGATTTTTTATATTAGATATTTTAAAATATATATTCAATTTATAGTTTATAAAAAATTTTAATTATGTTTTTAGTCATAAATATTTTACTGAAAGACATTTGTCATAATGTGCAAAATTTTGAAATACTTTTTACTATCTTTTTAAATGTGTAATTTTAAATCTCTTATATAATTACAATACACTCAGTATGTGTTTACAATAAAGATCTTTGAATACATTAAAAGTTTTAATTATTTAAATAAAAAGTTTGATTAAAGTTAGCGCTAAACCGAAATAAAGAGCAATAATAGCTGTAGTGATGGAAACGCATTGAAAAACAAAACAAATGTATTGAACGCCCACTCAATATACCAATGATTTCACTGAAGGCCTGAAAAATATTTTCAAAACAAACAAACTTTTAAGTAAATTATGATTTTGTCTGCATTTGGTTACACTTTAGCCAAAAAACAATATATTTTTAATTCAAATTAATGACAAATATGATGGCATTAGAAGACGAGTTGTCGACTACATCACCAGATCTTCTGACCACTTCCTCACCACCAGATGATAGACCTGTTTATACGATTGAAGATCTTGGGCTAAGAGTGAATCCCCAAACACAACAGACTATCATTGGACCCGTGAGTCATCTGATCCGATAACTACTGATGTCTTAATATAATTGTCAATTGATTTAACTGTTTCTGATTTATCACAAAAGACCCGTTCATTAACCTCATTGTCGACATACGAATGGCTGTATTTGTCGCTATCATTGGTGAGTCTTCTGGTGCTGATGGCTCTAACCATCGACCGACTAATAGCACTCAACACATCGGAACCGGACTTTACGTTTGCATTCCTCCTCTTCTGGACGACTTGTTTTTGTTTTGTTTACATAATTCAGGTTTTATTCAATTGAAACACGTTTTTCTCTTTTTATCGCTGTTTTGAAATAGTATTTTAACTTAACTCAGAGTTTATTATAAGAGCATTCAAAATAAGAGCAGAGAAATATACAATAAAGCACATTAAATAAAAACAA
>JAQFXP010004829.1:0-10062 GCA_034693685.1 Belba bartosi
GGTACCTTTTCTCGGACCAAATGCTAGGGGGGGGGGGGATAAATCCAAATTTTCAAAATCAGGGGGGATTTTTGCCTGATCCCCCCCTTCTCGATCCCTGAAGTACAGGATAATCAATAAACCCGTTTTAATTACCTCGCAATACAGAAAACTTTCTAATAATGTAGATAACTAAAAATTAATTTTTTTATAATTAATTTTAAAATTTAAAATAATTTATTAAGTAGAAAAACAATAAAATTATAATAAGCCTAATTTATCGCCAATCAAATACTTGTTTGTTAAAAGCGCTGGAATTTTAACAAATAAATGCAAAAAAACGCTTTTGATATAATCTAACGCTATATAATATAATACATTTTAATATTGAAAAATATATTTTAGAAAATTAATTACAATTTTTCATATATGCTTGTCATACATGCTCATACGTGTGACAGCATTTTTTCTTTATCTTTAAATTTGCAATAAATGCCTAAATAAATTTTAATTATAGGTTTTCATTAAAAACAAATTTTAATAAAAACAATTTTTTTTGTTAGATTTTAAAATATATTTTAATTAATAATATTAAAAAGTAAACCATCTGTGACATTCTAAATTTAAACCTAAAGTGAAGCAATTTTAATAAAATTAAATAAATTAACATTTAATATATTAGATTGTGTGCAAATAAATTAAAATTTTTTATATAAATTTTAAAATCTTAAAGTAAATTAGATTTACTTTTTATGTTCGTAACAATGAATGTCTTTTCTTAATTAAACAATTTCTATTTTATAGAAAAAAGTTAAAATCTTTAACTAAATAAATATTCACTAATTAGTATCAAGAAAAAATCCAATTCAAATATTTACTTTAAATAAAAGGTTTGCGAAAACTAGATATAAATCCTCTAATTCAGTATTAGCACAACTATTTGTATTTTATTTTCTATTTGTAATAGTTTATAGAAAAGTAAAAAACAATATTTATTTTCGATTTATAAAACTTAATAAAAATACGTTTAATACTTTAAATTATTAAATTTTTGTGAAAATTTATTACTAAAAAAGAATTTGCATAAACTTTATTTAAATAATTAATGTCAGGAGTTGCTTCATTAAAAAGAATAATTATTTTAGTTAATTTTGGCTAAAAATAATAATTTAGACAACTATATACACTATATTATATATTAAAGTAAAAAAGTTTTTATAAAAAAAATCTTTTCCATTAAAAATAATGTAAAGCGAAGAAACAAGTCGTCAGTGTTTAGGAAATTTCATATTTCACGCTCTAAATACATATACATATTGTACACGAATAGCATAAATCACTTGTTTTCAACACAATCACCAAATTCTGTGTACATTACAATAAAATTTATTGTAATAATAATAATAATAATAATCCAAATATTATTATAAATAGTAATAAATATGTAAAACGTAATAATAAATTGTAAATCATTTGATAGGTTTTAGACGAATTGTTAAAAATATAATATTTAAAAAAATTTTAAATAACAAGATAATTTATCGTAAATTTCAAATATATTTAAACATATATTTATCGAAAAATTTGTTATATTTGTGATTAAATATAAATGCTAGTTACCAATTGTTCGGAACTGTCAGTCGGCTCTAAACGTGAAAGTTTTTCGAAAAGTTTAGCTCTGATGGCATTGCCTCCTCTTTTAATAAAAGGAGTGCAAAAAAATGTATAAAACCAGGAAAACCATAATTTGCGAAACTGTTCGCTCGCATAGAGCAGAGTTAGAAGCAATAGAAATACACTTATTATAATCGCCAATATATAAAACGATACGGTAGACAAATTGCTCCAAAAGTTCATCTTCTCTTTTCTATCAATTATTAAGTCACCAAGATCAATTGTATTATTTATTTATTCAATAATCACTAATAAGTCACTTTAAATTTAATTATTGTAAGACGTGTAGCACTAAACGCATAAATTATGTCTTATTTGCATTTGAATTGAAAAACTTTAGACAATTTGCAACTAAACAGAGATTTGCGAAACAATGGAAGAAGAGTTGAAATAAAGAAGTTTAGAGTTTCGATAAAAAGCAAAACAAACTATTTTTTGCAGTTTTGCGAATTGAATGCTTCGATCATTATATCACAACAAACGGATAGCAAAGAAATGAATATTTTCTTTCTCTTCTGTTTAGATAAAAGAAATGAAATAAAAGAAATGTTTTTTCGAAAAATTATAAACCAAACGAAAGATGAATTGAAAACAGAATTCGAGTTGAAGTTCACTTCTAATGCAATGTTAAAGCAATACTCGCTGTTAGAGGAGAATAGAGGACTACTATAGAGACAGTGTTTAGCGAAGGGTTTGTAGTTTTGGTAGTTTTGCAGTTTTGCGCACTTCTATCACACCTATACTTCTATACCAGAGTATACTTTGAGTTAGTACTGTGTTGTGTATAGAGCAGAAGAGAGCACATCCATATCGATCGGTGGCAGAACAGGACATCTTTTTTCATCTGCGATGCACTCATTCAATGGCAATCTCTGTCAGTATTATAACTCCATTTCTGTACTACTAATGCATCACTTCTTTCGCTTTATTTCTAGTTCTCGGTTCTCATCACTCGATTTCATTCATTACTCAATATTATAGTACAGTATATGATATAAACTCACAATTCATGATAATTCAGATAATAATTGTCTAATAAATAAAACAAAACTTTTACTCTAATTGGAAGCAAGAAAATTCAATCAAAATAATTCATCTTCCCAGTTTTATTACTTGTTTCAAAATAAAATTTTATTAAAACTACTTTGTTTTACAAATAAAAATAAAAATAAAAACAATAATAATATAATAACAACTTAATGATTAAAATGTGTTAAAGAATAAAAGTTTCGTTACGTTTATATGTCTGAAAAGAACATTTCATTCGTTTTAAATTGTTTTCAAAATCACGTAATTCTTCTTATATGACATAAATTTATTGATAACTTGATTAAAGAATAAAAATTTATTTCTATTTTCTTTTTTTAGACAATGTTTTTTAGTTAGAAACAATTTTTCAAAATTATTTAAACATAAACATAAACATAAATATAAAATATTAAATATTTTACATAGACACATAAATTATGTATAATGTGACATAATACATTGTGTAAAACATTATACTTAAAATTAAATCTATTTTAAGTTCAATAATAATTAAAAACTAAACTATACTGATATTCTATACCAGCTTTCTTTACA
Source organism: Belba bartosi (assembly GCA_034693685.1). NCBI lineage: Eukaryota > Metazoa > Arthropoda > Arachnida > Sarcoptiformes > Damaeidae > Belba > Belba bartosi. The sequence goes on from JAQFXP010004829.1 coordinate 3,238, forward strand.
TTAAAATCAGCATATTTTTATTTAATAGCAAAATTCCTGTTTAATAGACTTCTAATTATAGCTTCTGTACAAGATGTACTTATTTTATTAAATATTTAGTTTTAATTTATAAATATTTTAAACTTAATATGAGAATTAATTAATTTAAAAATATATTCTAATAATTGTTTATATAGTATTTATTTAAACAAATATATATTATACACATAAGCATATTCTCATTGATTTTCTATATAGTATAGTAATTTACATATTGAATAAATACAGTCTATATTTGTTAATAGCACATTTTATAAGAGCATAATTCGACATTAGCAGGACTCTTATTTAAACACCAAAATCTTTAATAAGATGTGTAATAGCAAAGTTTTTTTTTAATAATTACAGACCATTTTCGGTACACCAAGCATCTGCCATTAACTAATGTAAATTATACTGGTATAAATAATTTATTTCTTAAGCTCTGATCAGTGATACTTATATTTTTAACCAAGTTAAAGATTAAACTAACATTAATTTATATTAACAATAATTAAACTATATATATGGAAACTGCCCTTCCCTGTCCCCCTGGATTGGCCGGTCTTCTCGGTCCCTAATTTATTATATTGATTTATATATTTGCAATCTAATACGGGCAATAAATAAATTTGTCCTCAGTCTTTTACCATTAGAAAAATGGTTTGTTTAGCATAATGCCTGGTAAGTTATTTTGTTTAAATAAAGTCATAATATCGAAATAAAATTCAGTCAAACAAAGATAAAATGCATATAATATCAATTTCTTACTGATGAATGTTTTTATTGTTTGTTTCAAATGGTTTACTTTTTTAATGTTATTATCCAATAAACAATTTAATATTTAAATTATTCAATAAAACTGATGTTTTCACAATTTTGTGTCAATAATTTGCATCAAAACTTTTAGTTATTTACTTAGAAATAATTTTGGAACAATTATTTTTTAAATATCTAATTTTGTATTAATATAAATCTTTTTATTAAAAAAAACTGTCAATGTAAGGCAATTCTGTATTATGTAAATTTTGAAATATGTTAACTCAACTTGCACATTTTTTACCTTAATAAAAAGCAAGAAATATATAGTCAAAATATCTATTCTGACTTTGAATATGTGGCAAATATTCTTGAGTTTTGGTATAAGATATACCCTTTATATTTTGCCGATTGCCAAAGACAGATGATAATTCTTAAAAATATTTTTTAAATATATTATTTCGAATTCAAATTACTTCTCAATGTAAATATTTAGTCAGTAAGTAAAATAAACAAACACAGTTTAAGTATTGATATATGCTCGCGTATTGAGTCATTTGCGCGTAAAATTAATTTCAATTTTAAATATAAGTACGCTTTGACTAAAATTTACAATTAATTAAAAATAAATTTTAATTTTATTTAATATTGTGTTTCACATCGTTTTAATATATAATACTAGAACAGAATGCCCGCTCTTTCCCCCTTTAGCAAAAGCTTTTTAAAGCAAAACAATACCTTAAATTCAAAGACAAAATCAATACTAAAACATATTTTGATTTTGGCTTTGAATTGAAAGCATTGATTTGTTTCATTTTTAATAAAGTTATTGCATCATAAGTTGAAACCAATGTTTGTTTGTTCGTTCACTTAAATTTTGTAAATATATATATATACTAGAACAGAATGCCCCCTCTTTCCCCCTTCAGCAAAAGCAATCTAAAGCAAAACAATACTTTATACTCAAAGACAAAACCCATTCTAAAACATATTTTGATTTTAGCCTTGAAGTGAAAGCTTTGCTTTGTTTAAAATCTAATAAAGTTATTGCATTATCAGTTGAAATCAATGTTCGTTTGTTCGTTCACTTAAACAAATAAATAAATAAATAAATTTTGTCAAAATATACTTATAATATATATAGTATAAATTGCATTTAAATTAGAATTTTTCAATAAAAAATTATTTTTGTTTTAAACTGTTTTGGTTAATAAATTATTAAAATAATAAATAATTTTAATAGTTTATGTTAGAACTATCAATCAATTAATCAATTTTCTCAAAGTCTCGTTTCCTCTTAAGAGGGTAGAGACTGAAGAGACAATTGTAGATCAATACAAATCGCGATCACTCGCAACGGTCTGAATCCGAATAAAATTGAGCCCAACTCGACCGCATAACTCAATGATACAATCAGGGATCGAGGAGGGTACCTTTTCTCAAACCAAATGCTAGGAGGGGGGGGGGATAAATCGAAATTTTCAAAATCAAGGGAGATTTTTGCCTGATCTCCCTTCTCGATCCCTGGATACAATCAAACTATCTGTTGCCGGTCTACCCACTGGTCGTTTACCGGTTGGCAAAGACGAGTAGACTCATTATGAGAGTCCATCCCCATATGTGCCGCTATATAATAAATAAAATTCTCCACCTGGTTCAGTGTTGCTCCACTAACAGGGAAAGAGAAGGTGGACCGATTCTGAAAGGGGGGATCAGTGGAGGGATTTTTTTAAAAACGCTCAAAAAACCTATAAAATTTATGGATTATGTAAAAAGTCAAGGGGGTGGTACCTGGGTGGTACCTTTTCGCAAACCAAATGCTAGAAGAAGGGATAAACCTAAATTTTCAAAATCAGGGGGATTTTTGCCTGATCTCCCCTTCACGATTCCTGCTCTACTAACATGTATAGCACTAAAACGAGGATCAAGAACCCATCATTAAAAATTAAATTTCTTTATTAACAACTAAAAAATTATTGCAAAATTAGTTTACTAATAAAAAAATGAGTAAAGAGTAAACGATAATACAGAGAGATTTGTCTCACAATACTAAATTTAGTCACTATTTTTTTATGTGAAACAAAGAACTCAACTAGCTTATTCCAAGCTCTCACTCGTGAGTCAGTACTCATTACTAAACCCATTTTGTCTAATCTGTTATGTCTACACCTCACGTAAGCCCCTTTCCGACTAATAAAGCACCCCATTATATCACTAATCCAAAGCAATAATTCATATAAAGTTGGTTTTTAAGAATTGTTTGACCCAATCCACTAGTCATTTACTAACAAAATCAATTCTATTTGTTAAATATTAATATATTAAAATATGAAGACATTTGCTTATATGTAAGAACAAGTAAATTGTTTTATACATGATAAAAACATATAATATAAAAGTAAAATATGCAAAAAATATTTGTCTTACTGCAATATCTAAAGAATTATGTACGTATAAAATACAATAGTTTCTTACAGTTTGTTCTTAAAATTAATTCACAGAAAAACTAAATGAAATATTTTAATTGTTTTTTCACTAACATTTAAAAATATTAAAGTAGAATTAATAATTAGATAACATATTTAATTTTAAATTGCCTAAATTCTCCATTATTAAAACATTTCACTTTTTGCTAAATAATTGTTAGCCCCAAAGAGTACTCAAAAATATTTATCTATGCTAGGTAATCACAACTTATAAATGAATTCCACTTTTTATTCGAGTACTCTTTGGCTTCACTGTGAAAATTATTTATATATTTTTTAAACAACATTTCCCGTCACAAGAAAATTGTTTATATAAATATTTTATTTAATAACTAGGCCTTTCTGTCAATCTGTATCATACGATAATAGACTATTTGTAAAGTTTCTATTATTTGCTTTTAATATCAATACAGTATATTACGATATTACTAATAGTTTTTAAAATTCAAAAATTAATTACCAGAAACATTATAAATATAAAAACAAAATTTTTATTAAAGATTTAACATAAATGTAACTCAAATAATGTTTTGTGATAAGCAGAAATTGAAATAGAAATAATTTTTATTTTATTTCTATAATGTTTTTAGATTATAATTTTTACATTTTATTTATTTATAAATTATAACCAAAAACTTTGTTTTTCGCTTCAAAATAGCGATATCCTTTAAATTAAACCCTCGGTACAATCTTAACTTAAATCAAATTAAGGTTTTAAAACTTACAAGGGGTGTAACGGTAAGCCCCGCCTCCGATTGCCAAAAAATTTTGGATTTTGATAGAGCTTCAAAAATGATTAATATGTATTAAAAATTTTTCGGCAGAAAGTGATAGACAAAAATTTTATTGAGGTTTTTTATAATTATTTGCTATAAATATTGCAATTGCAATTGAAAGCTGTTAAAGCAAATGTGGTTTTTACATCTTGAATAAATTATAATTTCTAGTTTAAAACTTTTATAACATTGGTTAATAATTAAAATAAGACAAAACTCAAATAAAGTTAATGAGAATATTCCTATTGTTGTTTTCTTATTTGAATGCAAACATGCAAAATTTGTAAAAATAAAAAATTTGTATATTCTGTTAAGTTTTTCTCTGTTTTATTTAATAAACAATGTTTTAAAAGATTAAAACTAAAAATTATAATTTATTCAAGAAGTAAAAACCACATTTGCTTTAACAGCTTTAGATTGCAATTGCAATATCTATAGCAAATAATTATGAAAAACCTCAATAAAATTTTTGTCTATTACTTTCTGCCGAAAATTTTTTAATACATATTAATCATTTTTGAAGCTCTATTAAGATCCAAATTTTTTTGGCAATTGGAGGCGGGGCTTACCGTTACACCCCTTGTTAGATTTGATAATTATAAACTTAATCATGCAATTTTTAAACTTAGAGCAAACATAAATTTTATCATTTTATTATTTGGGTGTTTAAAATAAATAAAAAAGATATTAAATTTAAACAACTTTTAAAAAGTAATAGTGATATTATTTGTAATTAAAGTAATTATTGATTTCAAATAAGATATTTAACTTTTTGATAAACGTTTATAAATTTACAACAAATAAACTTTTAAAAATTACTTTGTGTTAAAAAAAATAAAATATGAATCAAATTGAGCTAAGATATTTTAAAAATTTTATCTTCAGTTTTGGAACAAAATTTCTGATTATAACCAACCAATTTACCAAATAATATAAATGGGGGATAAATGCCAAATTTCAAAATTAGATAGAGGATTTTTGGCTGGTGCCCCCTTCTCGATCTCTGCTTAAAAATTTGGTTTTTCTAAATATTGGCAAAAAAGTAAAGTTCTATTTATGTCAATAATTGGACATAGAAGTGAAAAAACTAAAACATTTCTTTAATTTATTAATTTTTGTAAAGATATTATTTCTTAATAGAAACTAGTAACTAAATTAATTATATTGAATAACAATATATTGTTTAAATATATATTAAATTTAAAGTTAAACCAACAAAATTAGCAAATTTTTTCCTTAAATTATTTTAAAAATTTATTTTGTTTTAACTTTACATTTAACTAATTTATTTAAGTTGACTTAGGAATCAAAGCTCAAATGGGAGCTACAGCAAAATGCAGTACATAGTGTATATATGCCAAAATTTAATATATATATATATATACTGTACAATATACTCCGGCTATAAACACTCCGCTTATAATCACACTCGGTTATAATCACTGCATATGCAAAACACTAAACGTTACAAATAGTGTTATTAATGCATTGGTTATAATTATTTTCGGCTATAATCAGATTATGACTTAATTTACCATGCACCAACGTGATGATTATAAACGGAGTATAATGTATATATATTTCCAAATATTAAAAATAATAGTCGAAAATATTAATGTAAAAATAAACTTTAAATTAAAACTAACTTTTAAAATATTAAAATTTTTTTTTAGATTTTGCAAATTTTATTTTTACCTTTCAAGTTTGAAAAAATAATTCATTGGTTTTATACTAATTTGTTAAAAAAATTTAAATATATTTATTTATTCAAATAAATATAAATTAATTCACCACTTTTATACATTTATTTTTTTGGAAACAGTAAAAATTGAAGTTATTATTTTTTACTATTTTTGGAATTAAAAATTTTTACATTAATAGCTTGGACATTAATATTTTTGACTATTATTTTTAATATTTGCAAATATATATATATTTTTTTAAATCTCGGCATATATATATATACACTATGTACTGCATTTTGCTTTAGCTCCCATTTAAGTTTTGATTTCTAAGCCTGTATATAACTAAATGGTAATTAAAATTATGCAAAATTGTTACCATGCTAGTTTTTAACAGTTTTTAAATATATAAAACAGAGATTGAGAAGGTCAGCCGATTCAAGTGAGGGATTTTAAAAAATTGTCCAAAAACCTAGGGGGTATCAGAAAAGGGATTTTAAACCAAATTTAACTGGATTTATCAACAATTTAGGAAAATTTCTCAATTTTGCTCAAAAATTCCAAAAAATTTGCCAGCTGGCAAAAAGTTGAGAAAGAATTTTTTTTTTGCGGATAAAATGCTAAGGGGGTTAGATGCTAATTTTTAAAATTAGGGGGAGTTTTGGCTGATCCTCTTTTCTCAATGTCTAATATAAATCTATTTTTAACTTTTTTAATAACTTTTTATTCTATGATTTAAAATAATAAATGTTTTGCATTTAAACATTTTACAATAATAAATTTTTAAAAATTATTTAATGCTAATTAATTTTAATTAATTTTTTATAATTGTGATTTACATAATAAAAATTTACAACTACAATTTTAAAAGCATACTTATATTGATTTACTTTTTATCTCTTAGCCAAATCTTAACATTATTTTTTGTAACTCGACTAAGCTAGGGAATTTTCAACTTATTTGGTAGTCTAATGTAAGAAATTCATTTACATATTTTAATGGAATATTGCATTTTTGAGAGAGCAAGAGAGAGAGAGAGAGAGAGAGAGAGAGAGAGAGAGAGCAAGAGAGAGAGCAGGATAGAGAGAGAGAGAGAGAGCAATA
>JAQFXP010004830.1:0-10062 GCA_034693685.1 Belba bartosi
CAAGAAAACATTGATTTTCGCTCTAATTTTTCTGCCGGAAGTATTTTTGGCCTGGAGTGCGGCTTTTTATACTACTTCCCTCATACTGCCACCAATATATTTTATTTTAATTAATTCCAAGTTAATAATAAATTATTTTAATTTTATTTAAATTTCAAATAAGAATTAGTATCCCTCATACTGCCACCAATTATTTTTATTTTTGTTTGATTAATTCCAAGTTAATTATAAATTATTTTAATTTTATTTAATTTTTAAATAAAAATTAGTATTCCTCATACTGCCACCAATTATTTTTATTTTAATTTAATTAATTCTAAGTTAATAATAAATTATTGAATCTATTGCTAAATCAACTATAAAAAAATATTACAGTTTATAGAAATTCAAAAAAAAATTAATTATTGCTGCAATTTAAACAAGATTGCTTATAAGTTATAACATGAATGATTTTAAAACTATTTTTAATATAGGTAATTTTTCTATTAAAAATATTGTTTATTAATATTATGAAATAAGACTAATATATGTTGTCATTAAATGGTTCATATATAGTTTGTCAAATATATTTTATAAACAATTTGTAGAATTTCAATATTTGTCTATATTTTTGACAAACATAATAAACATTGCAATTAAATGATTGTGTAGTAGAGCTCAGTGCTGCAAAGCCAAGGCCACGACTCACATTTACAACACTCAACCCGGATATACGTGACTGTATGCGAGTCATACGATTAGTTTATATGTATGAGTAATGACACGTTTTCCTCGTATGATATGTATGTATAGGGCAACTACTTTATAATAAGAACCCTTTAGGCGCTTTTGTCTTATCAGTGCTTACTTTCTTTGATACAATACATACTCTCTAATAGAAATACATATAAATTATGTCATATTTTTTGTGTAAATAGCTAGCAGCGTTTTGCCTATTAAGTTGTTTCCCTGTATATAAGGCTTTGTTGTGTAGAAAAGAGTTATCATATAGTATACTGTAGTCAGTCAGAAAGAGAGAAAGAGAGAGAGAGAGAGAGAGAGAGAGAGAGAGAAAGAGAGAGAGAGAGAGAGCAATGTTTGTTTCGGCTGCAACGCCGGCAGTAAGGCTGCAATGCTTTTGTTGTGTTCGTTTGCTGCAAAGCCAAAAACTATTTTATTATTTTAATGTATTTTAAGTTATATTTTTAATAAAGTTTTGGTACCGTTTTGGGCCAACAATAAAACATATTTTTAGTTTAAATTGTGTTTTGTTTTTAATTAATTGTTTTAATTAAGTAATTTGTGTTTGTGTCCTCCATCGGGGACCCGGTTCATACTCGAGTCCTGCGTAGCCTTTTTCTGCTTTCGGGCGATGGAGAAGCAGGTGGTGTCAGAAAAAGACCGTTGTTGTAGATGTTGTGTTTGTGCTCGTTTGTGTTCGGTCAAGCCTCTGCTCCCGAACCCTCCCGAACCCTAACTTGGCCATTCACCTGACGACCCGCCGCCGCCTCCGTGGGACAGCCAAGTGGATTACTCCCGGAGCTAAGAAGTACTTTCCGTCTTTAATTGCAAAGACACCTAAATCTTAAAACTTTGAAAATCCATACAAATAGCCAATAATTAAGTGATTCATATGTTTTGAAACTAACAAATAAAAAACCAAATGTAAAAACTTAGAGGGGTTTTAGGTAATAAATTTGACCATTTTTAATTTTACATCGTCAGCTTCTGGGAAAGGCTTAGTTTGTGAACAAATAGCTAACTTATTGTCAGAGATGCAAATCCAGGGGTGGGCGGGGAGGAATCAAAATAAAAAATTTAGTATGTTTAAAAATCTGTATAATTTAACTTATAAATATTCCTGTATTCTATGCGCTCTTTCAATATCTTTTCTCACTGTCGCTGAGTCTTGAATCAGATAAGTTTCAAAACTTTTGTTTTCGAACCAATTTTTGTAAAAGGATTAAAATTAATAAAAAATTTTGTCTGAAATAAAATTAAATCAAAATTATGAATTTTGGCATTAAATTTAAACAAGCAAAAAATTGCCATTTTAAAATTTTAATTGTAATCAAATTTTAAAAGTTGTTTTACTTATAATTATTGTGTTGAGAAAAATTCTATTACTGCATTTATTAATTTTTCTTATTTTTTTAAGCAAAATAAATCCAAATAAAGTTAATCTTTAAAAATTAAGTTTTCTATAAATTAGATTATTTCTAAAAAATTGCTATGTTTATTTTTTAAATAGATTGCTCAAAAATATATTTTTAGCAAATAATTCAAAATTTGGTTATTTTTAAATATTTTTATCTTTTTAAATTTGCAATATTTAAAAATATATTAATTTAAATAATTGTTAAAATAATTAATTTATCAAAATTGCATGATACTCAAAAACAAGCATGTATAAAATCTAGTGCAAAATGCCCCTTCTTTTCCTCTCAATTCTTGTTAAATAACAATTTTAAAGTTTATTTTATATTATAGCCTATAAATCAGAAATTTTTTTGTTCTCTCCAAATTAACAATATCCAACAAAATAACCGATCGGTATTTACTTAAATTCTTGCTCTCCATATGGCTTAAATCCATTTTAATTTTAATTTTTAAATAATTAGTATCCCTCTTACTGCCAAAAATAATTTTTTATTTTCTTTTAATTAATTCCAAGTTAATTATAAATTATTTTAATTTTATTTAAATTTTAAATAAGAATTTGTATCCCTCATACTGCCACCAATAATTTTTATTTTCTTTTAATTAATTTCAATTTAATTATAAATTATTTTAATTTTATTTAAATTTCAAATAAAAATTAACATTATTTTCAGCAAGTTTTGGTGTTCTTATCAAAGTATTAAACATTATAGAATGTAAAGAAAACCGTTATTAGAGTGGAAATATAAACCGGACCAAATCAAAATAAAAACACATTATTTTTAATTTAATATTTTATTTTAATTTATGTTTAAAAATATTTTCTTTCATTTCAATACATAATTTAATTCTTTTAATAAAATTATTAATAGTATTTTTACAAAATTCGGTTGTAATTTCATTAAATGCATTAACAATTGATTTTTTTAATTCAATACAATTTGAATCATATTTTTAAACATTATAATAGACTTTATTTTTAGTATTTGGCCATAAGGAATAATCACACAGGTTTAAATCCGGTGAAGTAGCAGGCTAAAATACTTTTAATTTGTCACTAATTACTCTTTTTTCAAATAACGTTTTAAAAATATTAAGTAATTGAACCGAAGTATGTGGTGTGGCACTATCCTGCTGAAACCATTGTGATTGAAATTTACGTCCAACCAATTTTTTCAGCTCCGGCACAAAATAGTTTTGAATTATATTTAAATAATTTACTGAATTTACAGTTTCAGGGTTTCCTTTATTATTTTCAAAAAAATACGGACCTATTAAAAATAATTATTAAAATTTATAAACAAATTAGAAAAAACTAAAATTACATTTCTGGAATACATAAATTACATGTCAATTTAACCATAATAAATTTAATTAATAAAAATTAAATTTTTATTATAAAATTTACTAAAAAATTATCCAACCTAAAATTTTTTAATATAAATTTTAAAATTACTTATAACTTCTTTTGAAGATATTGCAGCTCATACAATAACATATTTTGGGTGAGCTGACATAAATTTAGTTGGAGGGGGGTTTTCAGTTGAATAGATTTTCCTATTTTTTTTTATTAAAAAATCCTTCACAATAATACAAACTTTCATCTGTAAACGATTTATTATGTAAAAACTCAGGATTATTATTAATAACTTTTAGAATTTTATTACAAAATTCACTTCTTTTTTCAATATTTTTATTAGACAAATATAATGCTTTTTGAGGTTTAAAAGATCAATTTTAAGTTTTTTTTAATTCTAAAAGTTGAAGTAATATTTAATTCACATTTATTTGAAATTTCTGTTAAATATTTAGTTTTTTTGCAAACTTTTTTAACTTTATTAATTTTCTTTTTTGTTCTAACTGGTCTTTTATGTGGCACACTATATAAATTTTCAATTGTTGATTTCACTGTCCACTTTTTAATAACATATATATATAAGTTGATTGTAATAATTCACGTAAAAAAACACTTTTAAATAAACTATTAATATATTTGTATTTATTATTTATATCTTTATTATTTTTTGTTTCAAAATATTTTTCAATAATAAACTTTTTTTTATTATCTAACAAAAATTTTAAAGTTTTATTCATGTTATCATTTAAATTAAATAATAAATAACTTTTTTATTAAAATAACATTAAAAATTTTAAACAGAAAACAAAGAACTAAAGTTACATTTATTAAATGCGGGAATTTATTAAATCTAATATCAAACAAGTTTTCGACCCAAAGTGCAAATTAATCTGACTCTATTTTAGATAAAAACTTGTTTTGAACACCAAAACTTTCCGAAAATATGGTTAATATCCCTCATACTGCTACCAATTATTTTAATTTTATTTTAATTAATTCCAAATTAATAATAAATTATTTTAATTTTATTTAATTTTTAAATAGATTGCTCAAAAATATATTTGTGTCAAATAATTCAAAATTTGCTTATTTTTAAGTATTTTTATCTTTTTAAACTTGCAATATTTAAAAATATATTAATTTAAATAATTGTTAAAATAAATAATTTAGCAAAATTGCATGATACTCTTAAAATTACTTTTTAAATTACTTTTAAAATTATAGTATTTTTATTTAGAATTAATTATCAATTTGTGTATAATTTACGCTGGTAAAAGAACTAACACGGATAAGCACGTTGAGGTGGCATTTAAAAAATTAAATTAACACTTATTTTTAAACGAAAGAGAATTAAAAATAGTGTGATATATCTTTGAATCCAAAATAAAAATTAGAATATATTTAGCAAGTAAACATTTTACTAAAAATACACACAAAAAATAATATTGCCAAAAAACGTTAAAAATTAAACTAAGGTTATTTAAAAAACGGTAAGGGGACTCCCACTGATTTTTTATATGTTAAAGTCATTGTTGTTCTAAACAGATAAAAAAAAATTTTGCAAACCGGAAATAACCAAAAATATTTTTCAAAACTTTCAAAAAATTATTTTACCTAGTAAATAAAATATTTTTCAAAAATTATTCTAAATATTAATTAACAATCATGCATAATATTTTTGAGTATTTTTTTTAATTTTTCAAAGCGTATAGTTTATTTAGGAGCATTGTCTAAAAATTCGAACTTTGAAGGCTTAGGCTGTGGGTTTAAATAATTTTTTAAATAAAAAAATTAAACTATTTTTAATTCCCTTTTGTTTAAAAATAAGTGTCTTTTTAAGTTCAAAAATGCCAACTCAACTTGCTTATCCGGTATTTTTATTTGTTTGGCCAAATGCATTAAAATCGGCTTTTGGCTAAATAAATATGGGAGAAAAAATTTCGCGATTCGCATATTTGCAAAATGGATTTAGGCAATATAAAAAGTAATATTATTAAATTAAGTTAAATCAGAGTTTTAAAACTTGAACTTGATAATATTTACAGTCAATATTCTCTAACTTAAATTGCTTTGGAAACTGACTAAAGTTTCAAGTTAGAGAATACTTCAAGTTAAAGAATATCAAGCTTATTATTAATTATAAAATTTTAATTTAGATATAATATTAAATGAATTAATCTAAAATTACAATTAAAATCAATTAATCAAAATTATTATATTTTATTAAAATAATCAGTAATTGTTTTCTGAATTTTTGGCTGTTTTTAATTTTAAATCTATTATTGAGTTCTTAATAGCAGTTATTTGTAGAAACATATTTAGAGTTTGTTTTACCACAAAATTCTTAATTTTTTTAAGTTTTTGCAGAACTTCATCTATTGTTAACTCTTCAGTTGAAATCAAATCAATGTCATGTGGCTCGTCTTCACTCAATTCAATTTCATTACAAATTTTATTGCCATCGATGGCTTCATTTATGATGTCTTTTCATAAAACATGAACAACAGTTTAACTCGTTTTCGAATTCTGTAAACTCATGTCAATTCATTAGTTCTTCATTGGTATTAATTTGAATGTCAGTTAAAAATTCATTTAATTGAGTCATAATCTCTGTTAAATTGTCTTCAAATGCAATCTCTTCTGTAATTGTCTCAAAACCTGAAACTCTAAAACAATTTTGAATTACTTCTTCTGTTATATTACTCCAAGAGTTTATTATCCAATTCCTAGCATCTATAAGATTAATGTCTCTCAAAACTGATTTAATTTTTGATTGAAGTTCTCCTGAGTTTACAACCAAAAACTCAGAATCAATTAAAAGCTGAATATTTGCTATTAAGTGCTTAACAAAGAATGTTTTGTGTTTTGATTTAAATGATCGAATGATTCCCTGATCTAATGGCTGTAATCTTTATGTAGTGTTTGCCGGTAAGTACTTAATTGTAATGTTTTTCAAATTTTCAGTTTTTAAATGAAAGCTCACATTATCGACAAATAACAATATTTTTCGGTTTTTTTTAACAAACTGTGAATAAATTTTCTTAAGCCATTTGTTAAACACATCTTTTGTCATCCAAGCGTTAGAATTCAAATAATAATTAATTTTTAATGAGTTGATATCAATTAATTTGAAACGACGAGGCTTTCGAGCAATTCCTAAAAAAATATAAACTTTAGTTTTTGTTGAAAATTAGTTAAACGACTAACCAATGACTACAGGATTTAGCTTTTCTCCTGTCATTGAACAACAAAATCCAAGGCTTAATCTCAATTTAGATTTTTTCCCACCCATATGTTTGTACCCTTTGATTAAATACGATTTTTTCGGCAATAATTTATAGAAAAGTCTGTTTTCATCGAAATTGAATATGTTTTCAGAGTTGTAACCTTCGGTCAAATATTTTATTCTTGTTTTCCATTCATCGACAGTTGTTTCACAAGCATCGGCCGCTTCTCCCGAATATGTATTGTATTTAATGTCATATTATTTGGTCAACTTTTAAAGCCAACCGACCGATGCTTTAAAGTTAGTTAACTTTAATTTGGCCGCAATTTCTAATGCAAAGTCTAGTATAATTGGACCACTTATTGGCAATTTGGCTGCATTTGATGATTGAATAAATTTATAAACACAATCATTAAGATTATTGTCATTTTGTTTAATTCGTTTCACTTTTTTATTTAATTAAATATTTGATAAATATTTTGTCGGATTTCTTGTAATGTTAGTGACCGTCGCCGGCAATACCTTCCATTTGTCCGCTAATTCACTCTTTTTGTATAAACCAGTGTTATAGTCATTAATTAACTTCTTTTTATCTTTTAAATTTAATTCATTTAATTTTAATTTACGTTTTAAAGGCATTTTAGTGACAGATGTATTGCCAATGCATACAGAAATTTGTTTACATGTTAATAATTTTTTTTGCAAAATTTAGACAAACTTTACAGTTATTATATTTTAATTAATTTAAGTTAGAGAGTAATTGTTAATACTACTGGGTCTGAAAATTTTGTTCAAAATTCAGGATAGAAAATATTTTAAGTTAGAGAATATTTATACAATAGACTTTCTATATAAGTGAATCGGGACTTAAAATTTTGTTCAACTTAGAGAACATATAATTTAACAATAATTTAAGTTACAGAATATTTAAGTTACAGAATATTTAAGTTACAGAGTATTGACTGTACTTGTGTTTAAACAATGAAATATAAATCAAATTGAGTTAAAATGTTTACAATTTTTTATTTTCTGTTTTGGAGCAAAAAACAAAATTTCTGGTCATAAGTTATAATATAAAAATAAACTTTACAACAGTTATTTAAAAAGAATTGTAACTAGCTTATTGTCAAAACATTATATACAAAATTAATGTTACAATATTAAATACTTACTTTAATTTTTAAAAACTTTGATTTTTAACTTAAAATATTAAATAAATTTACCAACAGATTCAATAACATGCTTGAATACATTATGATATTAAATGTAGTAATTAAACCTAAACTAAAACGTGTTTTATTTAAACTAAGTTTAAAAGGTCTTAAACGTGGTTGTTTTACAAATAAATAAAAAACAATATATATGAAAAGTTATATAATATTTCCTAAAACACATTAGATCACCAAACGTCACATTTTTTTTATTGAGTTCATAGAACTGCCAATAGATAAATAATAATTTAGTCTTTAATTTATCAAACCTTCATATCCTCATCCATAACACGAATGGTATAATTGCTGTACTGACTGATCATACACTGGGACTTCACTATAAACTTGTCGATAGTGTTTGGGTGCTTTGGTTATCAAATTGATCATGGTGTCTTCTTAATAATAATCAAATAATTTAAATTTAAATATTATTAATTTTAAATTAAAATAATTTTTGATTTTAAAAAATTAATCATGAACCAGTTTTTAAAGTAGCTATTTCAATTAATTATTGATTATTTTATAATTTAAATAGTAGTACAATTAATTAAAAATTAGTGCAAAAGTAAATTTTTAGTTTTTAAATAAGCTCTCAAAAGATGATGGCTTACTGTAGGTTACATTTTATAATTCTAGAATTTAATAAAAATATTCACACAATCATATGTGATCAATGCAAAAACAGTCTACATAAAAATTATTCTTCTAATTATAAACAACATTGCACTAGGCTAAATTTTATTCTTAAATTTTAAACTTAATTTACAGACAAACTAAATGTGATACTTTAATGATTTTTTTACTAACACATACATATATTAAAACAGAATTAATAATTAACTGAAATATTAACATTTATATAAACAATTTACTTGTAACGAAAAATAATGTTTTAAAAATATAAACATTTTTTTCATAGTGATAGCAAAAAGTACTTAGATATAAAGTGAGGGTTTTTTACAAATTTTTTTTTATTTAGTACAGTTTACTACAAAAAACTTTTGAGTACTTTTTGCTAAAAGTGAAATATTTCAAAATTGATACTCTATCTCTAAAAACAATTGTGCTTGTTGTAGGAAACTTTTAATGTTTTATCCAATTACTAATTTTGCTTTAATTTAAGCATGTAATAATGAAAAAAATCATTGAAATATCTCATTTAGTTTGTCTGTAAATTAAGTTTAAAATTTACAAACTGTAAGATACTATTATATTTTTTAATCGTGCATACTCTTTAAATAATGGAGTTAAAAAAATAATTTTTGCACATTTTTCTGCTATATCATAGGGTTTTATCACGATTAAAATAATTATTTGTGTTTATGATTATTTTCCTAAATTTGTGTTAAATCCAGTTAATTTAACTAAATTTAGTTTAAATCTAGTTAAATTAGATAAACTTTTATCATAAATATATAGGGATTTGCCGACTTTCTCGATCCCTGCTATATAATATAAACTTCAAATTAATGCAATGCTTAATAGCTAATACAATACAACTTATTTTAAAGCAAATTAAATTTTAATTATATCTGCTTAAACTATAGGCATTCGGAAATAATTTTTTAAATTAACATACTTGATAATTTTTAATAAAAATTTGGCTAAAATTACTTCTCAACACCTAATTTACATTCCCATCGGAAGCGGAGTAACATAGAATAATAAATTAAATCGAAATTTTATCTAAAATAGGTTAGATAAAAATAAAATACAAATTTATCAGTGAATGAGTAGGATAAAATTTGAAAAATCTAATTAAATGTGTTTGAATAACTTTGTAAATTAAACTTAGAAAAGTATTATGTATTATAAAAATAAGTATTTAATTGACAACAAATTATAATTAAATAAAATAAAAATATTGGCTTGGGTTAAACATAACATAAAGACTGATAACTGTCTAGTTAGTTTTAAAAAAATTGTAGACATGAATCGGTAGTCAAACATAATTTTATTAACATTTATAATAATTTTAACTTGTTACATTTAAGCAGGGATCGAGAAGGGGGGATCAGGCAAAAATCCCCCCCCCCGGTTTTGAAAATTTGGATTTATCCCTTCCCTAGCATTTGGTCCGAGAAAAGGTACCCACCCCCTTGACGTTTTGCCGGCCGCCGAAGGCGGCC
>JAQFXP010004831.1:0-10061 GCA_034693685.1 Belba bartosi
CAGTGATTATAACCAAATGTGATTATAAGCGGAGTGAGTATATGCGGAGTATACTGTAAATACTTTAATTATTAAGCATAGTTAATTTCTATACTATAATTTAAGTAATTTTAATATTAATATAATTTTTTGCAGATTTTATCTAGATAATGATTACAAATTATATAGTCTTAAATCTATTGTTATTTTATTAAAATATTTTTATTTTTTTAATTCACGAATTTTTAACTATTTAAATTTTTTATTGTTAAATTTAATAACTTTAAAAATTTCAAAATGTTTTAAACATTAAAATTTAATTAAAAATATATTTTAATTCAGAGATTTAATAGATTATAACTTAATTAAATTTTACGTTTCTTTTTCAAAATATTTTTGAATTCAGTTAAATTGAAATATTTATACCATTTTTGGTAATAATAATAAAAATAAAAATTTTTAATATTTGCAAAATGTTAATTCATTCTTGAGCTTATATTAATATTTGCAAAGCATTTCAAGGCTATCTTAATTGCCCTAGTTGATATAAATTAGAAAATTGGTTTTTTCCATACATTTAAGGCATATTTCAAAAGTTATCAATAGATTGTCACAATCATGTTATTTACATAAACTTATTCCCAATAAATTAAAATTTACAATTTCTTATTATCAACTAGCATCATTTTTACATTCTAAAAATATAAAAATGTATAATATTCAAATTAATAACATCTAATCAATAGGTTTTTATCTAATTTTTATAGTAATTATTAATTTATTCAATTATTTTTATTATGTATTAAAAGCGCAATTTAAAAAATTGATATAGATTAAATAGGTATTTTCTAAAAATAAAATTTGCCTTGCAATAATTTGTGTTATTTGCAATAAAGTTTGAAAATTTTTTAGCAATCTGTATTTTTTAATCAAATTTTAAAATTTCATAAAAACACATAAACCCATAATATTAGTCATAGCATAGCAATAATTTTAGTATGTTACTATTTGAAAAATGCATCAAATTTTTGCTTTCCCATTCCCTTTCCAAAACCAACTGATCAAATATTTTAGTGATGATGTGTTTCTGTAAACATATATTTTTTAATAAACAACATAAGCTTGAATAACTTGTTTTAAAAATAATTTTTTTGCTTATTCACATTTTTGACATTTTTTGCATTTTTAAGTTTTTAAAATCCTATTACAATAATATTTATATTTAAATATTTAGTATATTTTTAAAAATATTTTTTTGTTAAGTGTAATTAACTTGTAAGTTATTTTTTAGAATATACTTTCTAGGCTAAATTTAAAAATTTTTATATTTCAAATAAATTAAACTAACTAAAATATTTTAAATTTCATTATTGTTTTTAAATAAATTATTAATAAAATAATTTTAAATACTTATATAATTTAAAATTTAAGTTATAATATATTTACAAATTATCATTCTACATTTGTTTTATGTTAAAATAAAAATTGACTTTATAAAATTAATCTGAGCTAAAAATCAAATATAAATCAGCAATGATTCAACTGTTTATCAATAACATGAAATGAATTATTTATTAATTTTGATATTTTATGTTTGTCATTTTTTTGTAGACATTTTTCAAAATAACAATTTCTATATAAAAATATCAATTTTATAAATCATTCGCTCGGCGTCTGTCAGTCTTTTTGAAAATTATTTTTTTTTTGTTAAAACATTTTTATTTTAGTAGTTTTACCAAAACTGCAATTAATTATCTATTTTTGCTTTATTTTTCGCAAAAAAATAAAATTTTATTTTTGCGAACTAATAGATCTATCAGAGCGTATAGTTAAAAACTATTAGCTGGTAAAGTTTAATTTTTTTTTCAATAAAGATGATTTTAATTTATGGTAATGTTAAGAATATTTACAAAATCTTAATATTTGTTTCAATTCGTGCAAAAATTAGTCAAGTGTAAAATGCGAATGTAATTTTATTTTTACCTTTTAGCTTGTACTTTCAGTATTTAAAATTAAAAATTTATTTAAATTTTGCTTAAATTAAGCATAAAATTAAAAAATAGTGTTAGACCTCACATAATGAATTATGTCTTTATTTAGCATTTGAAAATTATTTAGCTTTAAATTATACTTCAATTAGTGTATAATTAAAGTGTGTAATTATGGAGCCGTATGGCATTGCACCATAAAATTATCAAGGAAATAGTGTTTTAAATGTGAATTTTTTTTTAAATAATATTGTATTTATTTAAATTGATATAAATGTGATTTTAATTATAACATATAATAATTTGACTTAAAACTTTTAAAAAGGTTAAGAAAAGCTAAAAATAATCAATTTTACACAAAAATATATTAAATATTTAAATTGCTAAAATTTAGAGAAAAAAATGTAATTAAACTTTGTTTAACATCTTTATAGATAAAATTCTATTTTATTATTAAACTTAAACAAATAAATATTATATATATATAAAAAATTAATTTTAAAATATTTTGAAAGTTTATATATAAAAAATCTATAAGTTTACAGTTTGCCCGGTTAAATATTTAAATAGCCAAAATAAATAAAAAAGAAATTAAACTTTTCTTAACATCTTTATATATAAAATACAAATTTATTATCAAGTCTAAACAATTAAACATTATATAAATAAAAAATAATTAATTAAAAAATATTTTGAAAGTTTATATATAAAAAATCTATAAGTTTACAGTTTGTCCGGTTAAGGTTATCACGAAATAATAAGGAATACTAATGGACTCTTTTTTCTACTCGTCTTCTGGCAATAAACATATAATTTATTTTTGGTGATTAAAAAAATCAGGTTCTTGTTTGGCATATGAAGCGCACAAACGGGTGCTTCCAGTTAATGCATAATGTGTCTTGTGCCATTCATTGCAGCCACTGATCAGGTAGTTAGAAATATACACTTATAACCTGTATATTGGTTTGAATTTATTATTGTGTATCAGATTGGAATTGAAAATAGCTAAACAAATGCAAATTTTTGTTCGAAATATAATATAAATTATTATACTATACAAACAAAAATTTTTGTATATTTTGTTATTTTTATAATTATATTATTTATATTTTTTCGTTATCAGTTAAATGTCTTTTTTATATCAGTTATATTTTTTTGCATTTGCATAATGTTTTGTAAAAATTATTTATTTATTTATTTAGCTTTTGAAAAGAGGAAATGTTAGTTTTTTGAATATAATAATGCAAATGCATTATTCAAATGCATACGAAAATTAGAAATACTTTTTTTAAAGTTTGTCAAAAATCAAATAAATGTTTAAATTTAAGCCCTTAGGACAATAGCATCTTTTAAATCATTGACCCTGATAATTTATAAAGAATAAATATTTGCAAATTAATAATGCTATTTATAGTCAATATAATATTATAATTTTTATATTATTTTAAGTATAATAAATATATTTTAATAATTTATATGTTTTTCAAATGAATATTATATTTGATTTAACATGGAAAAAATGTTATTTTTATAGCTATTTAAGTGTTTTATAAAGTAATAAAATTTTCACGTTTTTAAGATTTTTATTAATTTTTTTATTTTTAATTTGTTGAACATTTGGTTTATTATAGTAAAATAGAAAATTAATTTTGGTTAATTTAAACAATTTTTCTTGCTTAAAAATGTGTTCTGATATTATTTGCTTATTTATTAACAAGGATAAAACAAGATATTTAATATAATTTAAAACTATAAATAATAAAAAAATTAAAATAAATAATTTATAATAAATTTTATATTTTTAAAAACTAAAAGATATTTTTAACAAATTTATGTAAAATTTTGTATAAATGCAATTTTAATACGAAAACTAATTTAAACGTGTTTATTACGTGTTTAATTTTAACTTTAAAATTTTACATTGTTTATATTTAAAACATAATTATGTTTTAACAACGTTTTTCCACCAAATAATTTTAAAATGCTAAAATGTCAGAAGTTAAATTTCTAAAATTAAAGTATAATAACACTTTGACTCACAAATTAGTTTTAAAAAATGTCTTGTTTGCAAATACTATATAATTATTGTTTAACATTATATTTAATTAAATCTAAAATTACTTAATTGATTAAGCAAAAATATTTTTAGATAAACTTTGCCTGACTTAAAAAACTAAAACTAGGAATATAAATTCAAACATTAAAAAATAAACGCTTTAAAAATACTTTAATAGCAAAGCAATTAATTTCAGATATCCGGTCATTATTTATCCAAATGTCAGGAATAGAAACACATAATTCTTATTAAGTTTTTCTGTAAAATAGATTTTTAAAGATATGTCTCTCACTTTGACTTGAGATGCAATTTATTATTTTTTAAACAAAATTTAAATTGATCTATTTGAAATATATATTAAAATTAAATACAATATTTAATTGGTAATATTTTGTTGTCAATGTAAAACTGACATAAATTTGCATTTCAGATTTTCATGTTAAATAATATTTTAGAATTCTAATTATTTTTATTTAAAATATTTAAACCATTAATAAAATTTTCGTTTAATTAATTTAAATAATGTATTTTATATTTAAAAACTAACTGTATAAAAAACTAATATAAATAATTTAAATTTGAATATAACTTAAAACAATAAATTAACTTGCAGCAATATATTGTTTATATAATTAATATTTTATTTTAAGTGTTTATTAAATTTTGGTTTCAAAAATATTATTTAATTTATAATTAAAACAATTGTTACAACTGTTTAAATTTATATATATATATTATTATAATTTTAAATTAAACAATTAAACTAAATATAAACTATACAAAATTAAATTTTACAAAAATTTCCTTATTTAGTATTTTGATACTTATATCATAATCTCAATAACTTTCAAAACATATCATAACTTTAAAATTTATTTTTAAAAATAATATTCAAAATATGCTTGAGGCCATTTAAACAAGATTGAATCTTACAGTACCTTTACTACTTTAATAATAATATCTATTAATAATTAAAATTAATTGATAATTTACTCCTCTTCTGACAATCCAAATGCCCAGGGCAAGATATTTTTTTGGTAAATATAATTTATAGTTAGCTATACAGAGATCTAGATTTGAAAACTGTAATAAACTTTAATATAATTATAGTCACTATAATAATCATTATTATAAAATACAAAAATCTTAATTATTAGTTTTGAATAATGTTTTTAAGAAAAGTTTCAACATCATATTTGTAATATATTATTTATTTTGATTACTTTTTAAAAATCAAATTCTTTGTTTTAAAAATATTTTGTTTTGGAATAGATTTATAAATTCTTTTTTAATTTTAATAATTGAACTGAAAATAACATAAAATAACTTATTTTAGTATGTTAAAATAACATTAAAATGCATATGCTAAATTAATTTTTAAATATTTATATCCATAATAAAGAATTATCTTTAAATAATTTTAAACTAAAAACTATAAATAAATACTTTAATATTTTGTTTAACAAATAGTGTATTAATATATTTAGTCATTATATTAATATTAGATAAAACGGGAAATTTTTTAATTAAATTAATATATTTTTCTTAGTTTTTACGAATTGATTAACTTAATCTAATTTATGATAACTTTTTTAATATTTTAAAATTATTCTCACGCTAAAACCCAAATATGAAAAAAATAAAATGTCTTGACAACACTAATTAGCGATGTTAAAAATAGCGAAAAATTTGCTCTTATCTCAAAACATGATAATTGTTATTAGCTTGTTATATTTTTTTTTAGTTTCAATGAGAATTTGCATTTTTTTGTGTAGATTTTTATTATTTTTTATATATCAACATTCGTGTAGTTTTTATTTATTATTATATTTATTATCACTTTTCAATTAAATCAAATCAATGTTTAACAAGTCGGAAAATTTTTTCTTTTGCTCTGGAAAAAATAATTTTATACTACAATACAAATCTTTTTTATTTACTATTCAGTAAAATCAATGATGCGTTTTTAAATGTTTTATGTTAAAAAATTGTTTTTATTTAATATTTATTGAAGTAGATAGATAAATTTTTAATTTGAAAAAATACATTTATTATAATATATTATATTTATTATGTGCAATAAACTTATAAAAATCATAATTTAAACATTTTGACATTGTTAATTTAAAAAATGTTTGAGAAAATAACAATTTTGATTGATTAATACAAACGTGTTAATAATTATTCATTGTGTATATAAAAAACTGTTAATCAATTTTTTTGCTTGTTTCTTTAACATCTCTAAAATCACGACTAATACATTTTTACAAAATATTAAATTTATTATTATTATTCATTTAACTCTTTAATTATAGAATTTAGTTTTGTGATCTTGATAAGCAAGGTCATTTGTTAACAAATAAAATTTTAACATCTATTTGAATTAGAATAGAATATAATAAATAATATTTTTGTTGATTAATTGAGTTAATAAATATTTAGATGTTTTAAGAAAACTAAATAAATAAATAATAATTTTGTTTTTGTCGGTACTTAGAGATATTATCATTAAAAATATAATTTATAAATATTAAAATTTCTTCTAGTTAACTATTGCTGAAGGTTTGCATTATTGCCTTTATATGTATTATTGATTAATATTTCTATTTTTTATAAACAATTCTCTTAATCCTTTTAAAGACTTATCAATATTTTAAATCTGTTTTTCATAAACAGTACAAAAGATTATTTTAATTTCGAAAAAAGTAGAAAACCTTCGCTTAACTATAAAAAAGAAATTTTTTACTCACGTCTCAGATATTAAATTAGAAAATATTTCTAAATTATCTTGATTTTGTCAATCTTAAATAAACAAAATTAATAACATTTAAATTAATAATAAATGAAACTTGTTCATATGTCTAAGCAATTTATATATATATATACAGCATTATAAATTTTTAAATAAATTGCAGTTTTTATAATTAAAATTAATATTTATATGTTTTAACTTAATATAAATAATTTATTTGAAACTTTTAGTTATTATACAAATAATTGATTTAATATTTTTTGTTTAATGCATTCTAATATCTAGTTTAATTAAAATGTAGCATTATAAATTAATAAAAATTAGATTTATTATAAATGATATTGTGTTGAAAAATTGGTTGGTGACTTTAACCTTTTGTTTTTTATAATGAAATTCGAAGTCATAAATACTTTAGTGATGATGTGTTTCGCAAATAATGTTTTTCTTAGTTAATAGACAACAAAAGCCTGAATAACTAGTTTTGAAAAAATATTTTTTGCTTTTACATTTTTGACATTCTTAAGCTATTTTATAACCAGAATGCGTTACAGAGATCCAATAATTTTAACATATTTATTTAGATAATATTATTTGAAATTTTAACATTCGTATACGTTACTGTACTTTTTAAGTAAAAACATATTTTTCTAGATTAAATTCAATTTATTAGTTTACTATAACGTGTTTTGGTTATAGAATTTATTATATTTTTATGGTTTAATATTGTTTAAATTTTTTATTATTTAAAAATTTTATAATTAAAATCAAGTAACAGATAAATTAATAATTAAATAAACTAACAAGAAGATTAATGCACTAAAATATTGCACTAAAACAATATTAATTTGATATTAATTTTTCAATTTTATGTTTTGTTATATTTTGTCTTAAACTTTATATTTAATTAAATAAAAATTTGTTTTTTAATTATTCCGTTCACTTTAAAGTTTTAGTTAAATTATGTTTTTACAATTCAAAAATATATAAATAGCTAGCTTATTTTATCAAGCTAAAAATGATTTCATTTTCAATTAAATTTAATGTTGTTATTGAAGACTGTAATTGATTTTTTGCCCAAAGATTAAAATCAAATTCTTGAGAAGAGAATCATAAAGTCTATCAAAGCGTGAAATGCATTATAAGTTTTGTGATGTTTGGAATTTTTTAATTGATTTAATGATTGAATGATATTTTTCAAATTAAAATTTTTTAAATTATTGGTTATATCTTTTTAAATAGATTTTTGTATTACATTAATTAGTTTTGTTTTGCAAATCATTTACATTTATTTCAGATAAAAACGTACAAAATGTTTGGAATTTTTTAGCTATAAATTTTTATTATATATAAAATTATTTAAATTTATTGTTTTTTTTTAAAATTTAATTATGTTATAAATTTTATCTAAATATAAATATAAATATAAATTTTAATTTTTTTAATTAAAATAAATTTAAACATAGTCGAATAAATATTTAAAATATTTGTTAATTGGCATTTTAAAATGCAATTTTAATACATAAATACCAGATTTTAATTACTTTTTTCAAAAGCTTATAATTATATTTTAAATTATTTATATATTTTTAGCTAAAACAAATTAAATTTAATTTTTAAAAACTGCACTTAAAAAATAACCTTGAGCAATAATTATTATGATTAAAAAATAAAGCGTAAACTATTTTCGTGTTCATATATAATAATTTTTATGATTTGTTTGAATAAAATTTTAAATAATATATAAATTACAATTTATATTAAACTTAGTGATATATTATATAACTTATAAACATTTCCTTTAACAATTCTCACGTAATTATATTAATTAATTTTTAATAATTGCAACATAACAATTTAAACACTTGATTCTAGTCAAAATTTAAATAAAATACTCTTACTTAATTTTGTTATTATTTAAATTAGCTTAAACAATTAAAAAATAATTATTATTCCAGTAAATATTCATTAATATTTTCTCATTATTAGTTGTTTTATTAATAAAAATTGTAATTTAAAAAACATAAAAATCTAATTAACTAAATAATAACATATTTTTTAAACAATGTAGATTTTTCAATGTCTTTTTTCTCGATGTTTTCTTTGTTATTTTAATTAAAACATTTTTGATTAACAGAAAATAAGTTATAATACAATTAAAATTTTTTAAGAATAACAAACAAACAAAAAATACTTAATATTATTCATAAAATTTATTAAACATTACAAAACAAAAACTAATTAACTTGTTGAGAGAAAAGAATTACTTTTACAATTTGAATTACCTGCAGTCAACAAGACAACAACGTGTAATCTAATTTTTATTTCAAGCATGTTATCAAATTTAATGCAATATTAATTTGTATCAAAATTTAATATGCAATAGGTTCGAGGGCATTTAATCTAAAATAAATGAAATTTGTTTTTTAAATTATAGTTATATATTAGTAATTATTTTTGTAAATTATTATAATTAATTAAAATCTACTCTTCTATGCCAATTGATATGCCCCAGGTAAAAATTATGCTAAACAAAAAAATTAGACGTGTAAAATCTAATTATAACTATTATTGTTTATTATAAACAAATTCAAATTTTAATAAATTAGATTATGTATATGCTAAAATTTTGTCGGAAATATTATTTTCAAATTCAAATCAAACACAGTTTTCAAATTTATTTAGACTTAAACAATATATTATGTTATGTTATACAAATAAATTTATTATATATATTGTATATTATTTATACAATATATATATAAGTTGAAAAATATTGGCATTTAAGAAATTTCAAATGTATTTAAGTGTTGTTTAAACTAAAAAAATTAAGAAATAAATTTTTTTAACAATTAAAAAGTTGAGGACAAATAAAATATAAATATATTTATATAATTGCAAACTTACTTTTTATAAAGAGATAATTGTTTGGAATAAACTTTAAAATAATTGTTGATAATGTTTGGCACAAATGTTTAAGTAATTGTAGTTATTAAACATAAAATTAATAAATAATTAAAAAATAATTTATTAATTAAAACTCAATTAAAATATATTTGTGTCATCCAAACAGATCGCTCGTCTGAAAGTCATAACTCAATTAATAGCACTTCTATTCACAAGTCTTAAAATGTAGTTATTTGTTAAAATTTGACTTATATTTACACAATTTATAAGAGTTTAAAATTAGAGTTAAAATAATATTAAATTTTAAATAAGATTAACCTATAAAAATGATAAATACTGATAATCGGAGCTAGATTTATTTTCAAAATTTTAAATGTTAATT
>JAQFXP010004832.1:0-10059 GCA_034693685.1 Belba bartosi
ACGGCCAGAATAAGACTCGCATTAAATATTTGGTCAATATATTGATAATTAGAGCCAATCTTTTTGTATTCAAAACACTCAATTGTATAATACGTTTGTGTTTATAATTACTTAAAAATAGAAATAATTTTAATTTATACATCAATTCTTGATATTGTATTACAGAATAAATTGAGAATATAATTAGAGTAGCGATGAATAAAACAGCCGTCATATTGGTCTGATTTACCACTATATACAACGCATTACCCGTTAAGATACGAATCGATTGTTTATTCATTAAACCAGAAATTAAGTATAGAATAGAACTGATTATTAGTGGGATTTTCATAAGACTGACGAATATTATTGCTTTTTTAGAGCGGATTCCATTCACATAATAATCAAAATTATTCGATACAATAATTCCGTAAATTTTAACAAACTTTTCAATCCTCTCGATTGCAACACTTTCTTCGGTGTTATTCAGTACAAAATGATTAAACTTTTGTCTAATTTGTATCTTTTTTGAGGCTATTTTAAATTTATATAAAGACATTATTTGCTGTAAAACCTAAATATTGTTAATTTAAATATGAATTTCGTTAAATATTTTGAATATATTTATGCAAACTGTTTATTAATATATTGCTGATTATCTAAATATAAATAATTTAGTTTAGTTTTTAAAATAAAAATTCTGAAATATATTATTTTAAATATATTTTTGATTAATTACATTTATCTAATTTAAAATTTCAATGTTATGAAATAATTTATATTTGTTAAATAGACTAATTTTATCTTATAATTAGTTTTATCTAGACTAAATTTTATAATTTACTTTACCTTAATTTATATTCCCGTGATCAATTATATAATTGATTGTTAAATTGCAATTTCTCGATGATATTAGATGATAAAAAAATAAATTCAAATATTAATTTAAAATTCAATTTGTTTTCTAAATTATAAACAATTTATTTGATATTATTTGTAAAATATTGTTATGCCAAATAATTTTGAGTAACAATATTTGACTTAACAATATAATCTAAGCACGTTGCTGCATTGGTCAAGTTAGTAGTTTTAAACTTATTTCAAAATAATTATTTGTTTAAAGTGGTTGATATTTTATATAAGTGTCCCGTTTATTGGTCCTATGGCCTGTTTACTTATAGCCGTTTATTGGTAGTTTAGGAACGTTTTTAATCTTTCAAGCAGCTTTTCATCACGTATTTAAAATGTTTATTTTATTCATAACTTTAATAACATGGAAATAGCAATCACAAATTTTTATTTATTAATCTTTTGAAAATTGACAAATTTTATTGCATATAATGCTTTAAATATAATTATAAATTATAGTTTGATTATATAATAATGATTATTTAAAAATCAATAATTTATGTCTATATTTCCTAATATTTTTGATATATTACTATTTTTTATATATATTGCTATTATAATGTTCTAAGGCAATATATAATTTTATAATAACGAATTATAGCTAAAAATTATTTTCAGCTAGTCTGCATTAATTTTACGCATAAAAAGTAATTTATTACAGTAAAAAAATTGACAAAAATTATTGATTTTTAAAGTAAATTTTATTTACATAATAATCGAAATTATTCGAAATAAAATTCCATAATTTTTAACATCCCGTTATCAATATATTTAATGGAAAAATAATTATTTGAATGCATTTAAAATACTATTGCGACAATTTTTTAGATATTATTCAATGCAAATTGATTTAAAATTTTTTTTTAATTTGTATTCTTTTTTAAGTTGTTTTTAAATCTATTTAAACTCATTTTTGTTATCAAAACTTAAATGTTTTTTATTTATATTTTGTTAAATATCAAGTTAATTAGTAATATTTATAAGCAATTTACGAGGTCTAGAACCATAGCAAGACATTTTAAACATAAATTACCAAAAGTACTGAGAAGACTCAGACAAAAATATAAAATATTACCTTGTTTATATCAGAATTAAAATTGGTTTTTAAAACATGTGCCGATTTCAGACAATAGATTTTAACTTCTTAGAATAAGGTTTTAAACCAGTTTAAAATTATATAACAAATATTTTTGCTTAAAATTAATTTATTATAACTCTTTTAAATAATAAACTACAAGCTCGGCATATTTATATTACTTTTAACGGATATGAAAACTCATTTAAAATTTTGTTTTGATAAAAGTCAACTTTCTTAAATTAAAGTTAATAAAATTAAATCTTTTTTTAATCTAAATAAATTTCTCTTATTAAAAATACCTGTATATAAATTTGATCGTATATTTGCATTTAATAAAATATAATTTGAGTTAAATTTGTTGAATAAGATTATGTAAACTGTCTGAAAATATATTTTTAATTAATTAAAAATAAATAATTTTTACTTATTTTTTATAATAATATTTTTGAATTAATTACATTTATCTAAATTGTAACCAAACGGGTTGTGCTGTAAAAAATAGAATAATTTTAAATTAGAATATTTCGAAACCTAATTGTTATTTATTTTTTAAACTTTTTGACAATCAATTACATTATTTATATATTAATAAAACAATTAAATCAGTGAACTACTGAATAAGGGCCGGATTCGGAACACTTTCGGAGACTTTTTTGGACACTCGACGGATCGTTTGACAACATTTAAATCAATTTTTGTCAGATTCGGGATTTAATTTTTCTCTCAAATTGTGGTATATTGTCGGGGGAATAAACATTTGCATACATTAATTGACAAAGATTAAAAAAAATCCTCATTTGTTTGACATTACGGGACATTATTTTGTTTGCGAAGTTTGAACACCAATTGAACCCGTTCAATGAAGTGACTGACAACACATTTGGCGTAATGTGTGAACGCCTTATCCGGCCATAAGAGATAATTATTATTTTACAAATGGTGTTCTCAAATAAATGGAATTAATCTATTTTGTAAACATTCTTTTAAATAAATCTTTTAATTGATTACAATGCCACTTTTTTAAAAATACAATTTTGAAATCCAGTTCTTTGAAATCGCAATCCAAAGTAATAATTTCGGCTCAAATTAAGAAAATAGTTTTGCTTTAATATAAATAATTTTTAAATACACGTTTAAATTCATACGTTTAATAACTATAAGTAAATTAGGGATTTAGAGTAGTAGAGCGTAAACCTAAGAGTTCAATATGTTTGTTATGCTTTTTGCTGTTGTTCCGGAATTCACTGCAGATATATTGTTTTGTAATGTTTAGTAATTAGTTAAAAAGCTAACTCACACGTTGAACTCTTAAGTTTTGCGTCCTACTAATTTAGAGCTTAAATGGTAGCTAAAGAAAAATGCATTACACAATGTGTATAAACCCTGGTTAAAAAAAATTGCGATTACTAAAAATATTAGTCAAAAATGTTAATGTTAAAAATAGAAATGTCGAAAATGTTTACAAATTGTAAACATAAATGTGGCATGAGTAATATTTGTATATATACAGAGTAAAAGTGTGTTACATAAAATATGTTATTATTTTTACACTTGTTGACATTAACATTTTCGACATTGCTGTTTTGCTTAAATATGTTTTTATTGTTTATTTGATTATTTATTGTTTAAATAATACAATTAATTATTTAATGTATTAAAGTTCAAACAATTAAGATATACATTAAAACACAATTAACGCAATATAGATAGAACTTATTGTTATTCATTGGAAACAAATCCAAACAATAGAACCCAATGTCGGGTCCGGACAGTCTCTCAATGAACGATACAATTTTCAACCGATTTTTAATTGAAATTTGATTTTGTCTTAGAAATGAATACAATAGACAATAGGGTTTATGCGACCAATAACTGATTCGAGAGCTAAATAAATTAATAACGAATGCAATTGAAAAGATGACAATAAATACAATTGCCATTACAAATCGAAAATAATAAATACTAGTATCATTTGCATGAATCATATACATTATTAACATTAATGCAGGCGTTGATAGATAATAGACAATTGCAATAATGTATTTGAAAAAATCGTTTAAATCTTTTGTTAGTTTTGAAACCAAAATATGTTCAGAGATTGCATTTAAAAAAATCGAATTTTTCTTGAATTTCAAATTAATTTTGATCTTTTTATTTATTTCTCTAAATTTATATTTTAGATATAATGTGGTTAATATAACAACTGCAAATCCTACCGAAATTGTTGCATATAATTTTATTATATATATAAATGTCGTTATCGACCAAAACAATACACCTTTTACTGTAAAACCAGAGTTTGGATCGAAATAAGCGATAATTGAAGGACTGATTATTGCTATAGAAGTGATGATAACTAACGGCCAGAATAAGACTTGCATTAAGTATTTGGTCAATATATTGATAATTAGAGCCAATATTTTTGTATTCTTAGTATTTAATTGAACAATACGTTTGTGTTTATAGTTATTAATATTAAGAAATAATAATAATTTTAAAGAATACGTTAATTCTTGATATTGTACAACAAATTCAATTATAATTACAATAAGAGTACCAAAAAATAAAGCAGCGGTTATATTGGTCTGATTTCCCAATATATACATTGCATTACCCGTTAAGATATTTATCGATTGCGTATTTTTTATACCAGAAATTAGATATATTATAGAACTGACTATTAGTGGGATTTTAACAATACTGACAAATATTATTGCTTTTTTAGAGTTAATACTATTAACATAATTATCGGAATTATTCGATGCAATAATTCCGTAAATTTTAGCAAACTTTTCAATCTTCTCAATTGCGACTCTTTCTTCGCTGTTCTTCAATACAAATTGGTTTAACTTTTGCCTAAATTGTGCTATTTTTGATGCAATTTTATATTTATTTGAACTTATTTTTGCTTTTAAATTAATTTTTATAAGAATTGTTTTGACTATATATTTATTATTATCTAAAAGTCAACTTATATTTTAAATAAATTATTAGATTCGTATAATTTGCAACAAAAATTGGTTATATTTTATTGACTTTATATAATGTGTTTTTTAATATTTTTTAATACTTTTTAAAAAAATTCAACTGATTATTTGCATAATATTTTATACTATATTAATGATATGTTAAAAATCAATAATTTATATTTTAATTTAAAAATAATATTTTTAAAATAAATTTAAAAAAGTATATTTTTGGTTTATTTCTAGTATTTAATTGACAATTTTAATAATCTTATATTATGTAACTTTTTTAAAATGACTCATTTTACATTTTACTTATTTTAAACTAAAATTTTATTTTATAATTTATTTTAAATTATTTGTTAATATATTATGACCAGGGCAACCTTTTTCTTACTTTTTTTTAATTAATATTGTTTTATAATATGAGAAGTGTTAGAAAAATAAATAAAAATTTCAATTTATAATAAAATGTGGGTTATTAAATTATTAAATATTAATTTGATATTATGATGTCAAGGAAATATATACAATAATATTTAATATTGTAATATTCATAAAGATTTTGCTCTAAAATAAGCAATTAAATTTTATAAATTTTATAAAAATAGGCAATATATTGTGATCGCACAATCTTTTTCAAAGTTTTCGTGAAATTTTCTCTCGATCAGGTTGAAATAAACACCAATTTAAATCACACACAAGTTTAGCAAAATTAAAAGTTTTATTGAAAGTAAAATTAAGTTTAAATACAGTATCAAATTAAAAAATATTTGTCGAGCGCTAATGTGAGTTTGCGTCCCGAAAATACATTTAGTTCTCGCTTATAACTAGGCCTCGGACTGAGTCTTATTTCTCGTCTCGTTTATGACGCAACAGCTATTTAGACTATAAATAACGACTTAAAATAAAAATTAATAAAATATAAAAAATATTTTAATTTAATTTTTAAAATGTTTATAAATAACTACTAATTGATCAAAATATCATCTGATGGCAGAAAAGTTTACAGATCACCACTAATTGATCCAATTATTATATAATGGTAGAAAAGTCTTCAGATCACCACTAATTGATTCAATTATCATCTGATGGTAGAAATGTCTTCAGATCACCACTAATTAATCCAATTATCATCTGATGGTATTTATCTTTTCTGCCATCAGATGATAATTGGATTAATTAGTGGTAATCTGAAGACATTTCTGTTCACCAGATGATAATTGGATAAATTAGTGGTGATCTGAAGACTTCTGCCATCAGATAATAATTGGATCAATTATTGGTGATTTGAAGACTTTTCTACTATCAGATGATATTTGGATCAATTAGTAGTTATTTATAAACATTTTAAAAATTAAATTTAAATTTTTTTATATTTTATTAATTTTTATTTTAAATTGTTATTTATAGTCTAAATAGCTGTTGCGTCATAAACAAGACGAGAAATGAGACTCAGTCCGAGGCCTACTTATAACGCATATTGTTTGAGGCAGTTGTAAACAATGTCTGACCAATGCCGATTTATTTGAATTCTATTTTAATCCGTCTTTTCTCTGTACTATCCAATTAACTAGTAATGGTCATCTATCAGTAACAATAAAAATATATATGTTTTTCAATACGTTTTATTGCACTAATTTCCTAGAACTGCACATTCCCTATGGCTAAGGTTGAACTCGACAGTGAAAATATGTTATAAATGTTTCTAATCTTACAATATTATTAGACGTTTGAACCATTTTTATTGAAATGAAATAAATATAACAAACTCTAAACAATTAAACTCTAATGTCTGGTCCGGATCGACACTTAATAAATGCAACGATTTTTAACCGATTTCTAATTGAAAATCGATTTCGGATTAATAATAAATAATATATTAAATAAGGTTTATGCAACCAATGCTGATCCAAGAGCTAAATAAATTTAACAAAAATACAACTGAAAATATTACCAGTATTTACAATAATATTATATATGAAATTGCCATTACAAATCTAGCATAATAATTAGTATCGATTGTGAGCATCAAATGATAATGGAATAAATGCAAATATTTAAAATAAAGTTGCGATCTTTGCCTGATCCACCTTCACTATTGATAATAAATTTCTGAGGTTACAAATTAAAATTTTCAAAACATATCATGACAATTAGATGAGCAATTTAAAAAATTTGATTTAATTAATTAATTAAAGTTTGCAAAATTTTTAAATTTTTTTTAAATTTAAGCTTGTTTTATTTTTTTTTAAAATTTAGTTGAATATAAACTCAACATATATTGTGTCAAAATTTTTAAAAAAATTATTCTAAGATATAATGTTAGAGTTAATTTTATCAAAAATTTAATAAAATAATTCAATTATAAATTTAATTAATTTAATTAATATTCAGAGCTTTACTTCTCCATTAAAATACATACTCTAAACAAAGAAAGCGCAACATCTCATAGTTCAAAAGAGTTGAGTAACAATTTATCTGTTTGCTAAACATACAAAACAATATAACTGAAGGATTCAAAACTTGATCTTTTTGGACACTGTGTCGCTGCTCTAAACACTCTAAATTAAACTAACTTACAATAATTAAATTATTGAGTTAGATATATTGACATTTAATTTAAAACATTAATTATAGTATAAATATAAATATTGTAGATGTAATAAATCTCCTTTTGAGTATATTATTAATATAAAACTTTAAATTTGTAAGAAACTAGTATATTTTTAAACATGAATTGTTTTAAAAAAATTTATTTAAAATAACAATTTTTTAAATTTTATTATTATAGAATAAGTTTAGTTGCTGTTTATAATTCTGATAAATTATCTGGATAACCTTTATACTATTATAGAATTAACAACCAACAAACATTAAATTACTACATAAAAATTGAGTATAAAATATTAAATTATTTTATATTGTATTATATATTAGAATTGAAAATCTATAATATTAATTTATTTTTACATCAAACAAACACATGTTAAATTATTTATTTCTATTACGTAAATATAAAATTTTATTTGAATTTTGATTTATTAACAATTTATTGCAAAATTTATTATATTTTAAATATAAATTTTATTAAATCTAGACATTTAAATTTTAAAAAATACATAATATAAATATCATTTTACCATGACTATTTTTATTGTTTAATAATTAAAAGATTTTAAATGCTATGTATGTTCTACATTATATTAATTTTAATTGTGTTAAATTACTTTATTGAATAAGATTTTATTTTTAAAAGATTGATAAAAATAATAATTTTTTTTCAAAAATTAGAAATTTGTTTTTTTTTTTGCAAAAAAAATTTAAAAATATATGCAAAATATTTTATATTTCATTATATAAATTAATTTGGTTTTATAATCTTATAAATATTTAATTGAATTATTAAATGTTAAAATTTACATTATTTTTTAAAAACTATATAAACTTTCATTTTTATATTTTTATTATAAAAAAATACCATAATAACCAAGGCACGGCAGCTTTCCAGTTTTTTTGTGCCATTTGTTTAATATTGCTTAGCAACATAAAAAAAATCAGCAAACGAATTAATTTAAGAAAGCAAACATTAAAAAATTAATTTTTTTCATTCCTGCTAATATTAAAAAATTATTAGTATTATAATAAATATAAATTAACAAAACATAAAGCAAAAATATTTTTCGTTTATTATTTTTGAAATTTTTTAGATTAATGTATTGTTAATTATTAAATTTTTAAAAATTAAATCAGTTATATTTTTCGTTTAAAATTTATTTATTTTTTAAAAAAGAATTCATATAATGTTTAATTACAGGGATTGTGAAGGGAGATCAGGCAAAATCCCCCCTGATTTTGAAAATTTGAATTTATCGCCCCTAGCATTTGATAATAGAAAAGAATCCCCCTTCGACGTTTTGCCGGCCGTCGAAAGCGGCCGAAAAATATTTTGAGTTTTTTGCCCAAAATTAGGAAATTTTCACTAAATTGGTGCTAAATCCAGTTTAAATCCAGTTAAATTAGACAAAATTTTGTCATAAATATATAGGTTTTTAAGCGTTTTTGGAAAAATCCCCTACCTGATCTCCTCTAGGTTTTTGGCCAAACTTTTGAAAAAAATCCCTCCCCTGATCTCCCCTAAACCTTCCGACCTTCACAATCCTTGTTTAATTATAAATATAAAATTATTTATAATTTATTAATTGAAACATTAAATAATTTTAAAATTTTATTCAAAATTGTTTAATTAACTTAAAAATTTAATTTTTTAAACAGGAATATTATAAACTATCATGGTCAACAAAACTATGGTTGATGTTTCTAATTGTTTTTTGTATTGTTTTTGAAATTATTTATTGAAAATGTGTTAACTAAATAAAAAATTAAACAAAAGTTATAAATTAAACATTATAAAAGCCAAAACTAAACTTTATAAAATTTATGCTTGATCTAAGTTTAAAGATTACAATATTAAGCATATAATTATCAAGTTAAAGTTTTAAAACTATGATTTAATTTAAGTTAAGATTGTACCCGAGGTTTAATTGGAAGGATATTGCTATTTTGGATCGAAAAACAAAAGCTATTAGTATTTTGTTCTTTCAAAATTAATTATTTGTAATTTAGCAGCAACTGGAGGGGAGGGGGGGGGCGTTAAATGTTTTTTGCTGTAAAGTTAATATTAGTAAAATAAGATTTTAATTTTTTGGATTTTTAGTAAAAACTATGCAAAATAATACAATTTTAATATTGAAAATAAAATACTTATTTTTGGATAGTATGGCAAATAATTTTTAGGTGATTTATAAAAAATCTTATATTAAAATGCATAACCATTACAGCCAACTAGCCCCTCCCCCTAAAGCCTTTAGTTGCTGCTAAAATTAATATATATTTATTGCTTAGAATATTTAAAAGTTTTAAAAACACAGAGATTGAGAAGGTCGGTTGAATCAGGGGCAAAGGAGATCAGTGAAATGATTTTTCTAAAAATTTAGCGGTATCAGGGAATAAAATTTTTTCAAAAATTTTTAAAAATTAATGTTTGTAAAGGGGGATTAAACAAAAATAACCCTTGATTTTAAAATTTGAATTTCAACCTTAACATAGCATTTGGTACGCAGACGT
>JAQFXP010004833.1:0-10058 GCA_034693685.1 Belba bartosi
GAGAACTGAAGAAGGAGAGAGAGAGAGAGAACTGAAGAAGGAGAGAGAGAGAGAGAACTGAAGAAGGAGAGAGAGAGAGAGAACTGAAGAAGGAGAGAGAGAGAGAGAACTGAAGAAGGAGAGAGAGAGAGAGAACTGAAGAAGGAGAGAGAGAGAGAGAACTGAAGAAGGAGAGAGAGAGCAGGAGAGAAAGAGAGAGAGTAGTAGAGAGAGGGCAGGAGAGAGAGTAGGAAAGAGAGAGAGCAGGGAAGGGGAGAGAGAGAGAGAGCAGAGTTAGATAAAAAGAGATGACAAACACTATGCAGTGTTTTGGTCTCGCATTCTAGTAGTCAGTCGTTTGGAGCCTAAGCTTACGGATTATCGATCGGTCAAAACACAGTACATACAGTACTGTATATATCTCGTTCTCATTCTCTCCCATTCCCTCTCCCATACCCTTCTTTTATCTCTCGCACCGAATATATGGATTTTAGTGTTCGGGTCTCGAAACTGAGCGCATAATCAAACGGCGGGTTCACTCAATTCCCTCTCAATGGCACTGAACGTTGTGTTCTGTTCGCTATAATCGCCACTATTTTCTACACTAACTATATATTCCATACAATTGTGAATGTATTGAATGCGAAGCCCAAACGCAGCGCTAAGATCGGCATTGGATTTGTTTGGGGAAAATGTCGGCACAAATCATGTACTGACTCTTCGATTCCAATATATACATACAATATATTCTCTTTACATACATTCCTCATCTGTTATATTGAATAATATTACTTAAAAACAAATTTATCGAAATATTCTGTTGTGTTTATGAACTTAAAAAAATTCTCATAATATACTGTAAATACGATTCCTGTTGTTGTATATAATAAATATAATAAAACTAATAGTAATTCTATACATCAATTGCCAGAGAAAATACTCTAATTTTTTCCGACAAATTTTTGCTTGATTATATTACGCGTTTATTATTAAGTAGTGAATTAGTTTGGATAACACTATGGTATGAATTATGATTGTATTATATTTGCTATAATATAAGCCATTTATTTATGATGTCTTTTGTTTTTGTTGATCTCATATTTTATTATCTAAAACCCAATAATATATTAATTATTATTTTCGAGTACTTTCTTGTTTGTACTTTAATGTAGTATTTAGTGAAAGCTATAGTTTTTATCTTTTGATTTCTCTTTATGTTCGAAATGTTTGTATTTTATTATATTTCGATTTTTTGTTTTTTGTGTAAATTTTTTGCTTATTTTTCTCAAATTTTAATATTTGTCGCTTCAGTTGACTTTGACAGAGAATATTGACTTTTATTTCGCTATAAAATAGATTTTTATTATTATTAAAATACGTTATAATAATCAATAAATTTATTTCTGGTTTCGAGTTTTAACTATTGTTTAGTTCAATAAAAAAAATATTATATAATATATAAATAGAATTAAACAAAATATAGAATTTAAAATAAATACATATTTAATTTTTATACTAGTTAATTTATTCTTTTCTAACATTATCAATGTTATGTCGAAAAATAGAAAAAAATTTTAAATTTTTATTTAATAGTAAAAAATTTTTTTTTGTGTGATTTAGAAATATCCAAAGAATAGTAATTCTTTGTTTTATTAAACGCAAGAATTCATTAGTCATACGCAAAGAGATAGCTATAAGAGAAGCAAAAAAATAGAGACCTAATGGAGAGTGAAATACAAGTTCAGTAGAAAAAAGTCGTCTTTTTATGATAATATAAAACCATTAGTTAATAAAAAATCAATGACTTTTCGTCGCTAATCAAGTGATTATGTGTGGATTTTATAAAAAATAAATAAATTACTGTTTAATACGGTATGAGTCGATAAACCTGATCAGAAAATTAATCCAAAAATTTTTGTTATTTTTCTTAATTAATTTGTATTATATTTTTTATGACTAATTTTTTTTATACTATTAGAGAACTAAACATAAATCTAAGTATTAATTAATTTTTTGTCTCTTTTTGGTAAAACTTTAATTAAAACCTTAAATATAATAATATTAAATATATTTAAATATAGTTAAATTAATTAAAAATTAAACCAAGGTTTTACAAATCTTTCTATTGTTTTCATAGTTTGTAATCTAATTTATAATTATACGCAAATTAAGTCAATATTTAAAAAATAATTTTTGAAATAATATTTTCTAACTTTTATTCTAATCAATAGATTATAAAAATATGTAAATTAAGCCAAAATTTTAAACCAAATTTTTTCACAATTTTCAAAACAGAAATCTCTATTCAATATGCGATGAATTATCTGAAGAAAAAATTAAAATTCAATTCAAAGCCAAAACATAATGAAGACGAAGACGATTACGACAATTACGTACCGCCAGTACCGCCACATCCGTCGACATTAGGCCCGTCAGAGTCGAACCAGTCGTCACTGAAAGCACAACCTAATGGTGATCCGACCCAACCATTGGCCGAACCCGAGGAACCGATCAGTGCTGAGGAACTGCTCAAACAGTTGAAGGAAAAAGAGTTTTTGCGCCGACAGGAGGAGAAGGAGAAGATTCGGGAACAGGAGAAGAGCAAAGAGGACAGAGAGGACTGGAAGTTCTTCCTGAGTCTGACCGCCAAAGTCGAAGACATCACTAATAGAACTCAAAGTGCTTTAGAGAAACTGAAGGACAGCTCTGCCGTTGAGGACATTATCAATGCGACTGATGACAGTGACTATGTGCCTGAGTTCGACGGTATAGCGCCCAAGGAGGCCGGCCAGTGGATTGCCTTTACTGACGACCAACACCCACCTCACAACCAACAAGATAATCTTGGTAATTGTATTAACACGCATTTTATTTAATTAGCATTTCGATTTTTACTATTGTTTTCGATTTCTTTTATTTGTAATTATATAATTGGATTCGTTTTGTTTTGTTTTGTTTTGTTTTGTTTTGATTTTGGTTTTATTTTTATTGTTTTTTGTGTAATTTATTTGATTTATTTACAGTAATTTTTTTAGTAAATTATTTTGATTTTTTTATTTGTCTTTAGTAATCCTTTTTTAGTTTATTTATTAAAGTATTTTTCTATAAATATATTATGTATTTTGTTCAACTATAAATAATTATCAAGATTAAATCTAAATCTAGCCTATTAAGATTAACTGATGTTTTGCAAATGATTGTTTGTATCCAATTTTGTCGATATATTATTTCGGATTTAAAATAAGATTATTTGGGATTTATATTAGGGTTTTGTCTGACTTTTCCACTTCATTACAGTCGGGAGTAGTAGAAGTGCAACAAATTTGGTCATAAATACAGTTTTGTTGTTAACGAGAGACCAATTTATTTGACTATTTTAGTTAACAATTAATTTCATTTGTTTTTCACAAATTTACTTCATTTTACTTAAAATTCCGCAATAATAGACAAAAATACAAATAAAAATCTCACAAATTTAGAGAATATCTAAAATAATTAGCATTTTAAGAATATTCTGTAACAACAGAATAACGCCATTATATGAGCATTATTTCGAAACATATGATAAAAATTGATTGCATTAGCAATTTCCGTTTAAAATTGACAAATTAAAATAAATTAGTTTTGTAATTATAGTACATGAATTAAGGCAGAATAAAAAATAAGAATATTTTTGTGAATTTTAAAAATTTTGTCAAGCAACATTTATATATTAATATTTTACATTTGCCAATAATTGTATTAAATTATTACTGTGTGTTTAATTAAGGCGTTTTATACAAAAATTATTATTCGAAAAAACTTTATATTAATATAATTTTGCATTAAAATCAAAATATTTTTTATTTTTATTTAATCTTAGTTATAAAAACGTTTCTGAACAGAATTTTAATGAAACTTATAAATTAAATTATTTCAGTTTTTGCATTAGACGTTAATAAAAAATTTACAGCATGTTGAAAATTAGATCAGTGTTGTTTTAGATGAGATTATTATCATTGAACTAGTTGACATTTTTATAATAACATTATTATATTTACAAGCATAAAGTATAATTAAATACAAATATAACTTTCATAATGATTACAAAAGTATAATTGTGTTTAGATTTTTGACATTTGAACTCAAGTCTAGACTAATCTGTTATTCCAATTATTTTATTGATTTTTGTTGTTTAATGACATCATAGAATTATAGAATTAGAGTTCAGATAAATTATTTGTATTGTTGTTAAAAATGTCACCCAATAAGAATACTATCATGTTTGAAAAAATGCCAGACTTTATGTCTCAGAAATTTGTTAAATGTTTTATAAAAATTATCGATAATTTTAGACTCATTTTAAAGCCATTTAATTAAGGATTTGTTTTTGATTTTAATTACTGTAATTTGACTTAAAAACAGTAAATTTTTATTTTAATCAAAGTTCTCGACATTTAATAGATTTTAAATTGTTTGAAACTTAAGCATGTTATAATAAAATATATTTTAATTAATATATATTTACAAACTTTATTTATTATTTGCATAGACGGGAACAATTTAAATTTAGCGCTGCAAATATCTGCTTTCCTGTAATGTCTGTAATTTAAAATATTTATAATGTCTGTAATGTTG
This sequence comes from Belba bartosi, assembly GCA_034693685.1. Lineage (NCBI taxonomy): Eukaryota > Metazoa > Arthropoda > Arachnida > Sarcoptiformes > Damaeidae > Belba > Belba bartosi. The sequence continues at coordinate 4,597 of JAQFXP010004833.1, forward strand.
CAAGGCAAAATTAAACAAGTGGCACCAAAAACTTGGAAGTTCCCGTCCATGACTATTTGAAAAAAATAATAATAATAATTGTCTTCAAGCTGTTCTAAAAAATTTTAATTAAAATTTTCTATATTATATTTGGACATCTCAATGTTAAAAAATTTTTAATTTAAAATTAATTAGTAATTTAAATAAATTTTTATTAACTCTCATATAATATTTTTGCATTTATAAAATTTAAATTAAGTTTTGAAAATTTCAACCAATTCTTAAAACTCATTTAATCGAAAAATTTTTGAAATTATTAATAAATTATTCAGAAAATAAAAAACGAAATAGAGTTTGGAATACATTTACGCTTTAATTCTCATTTTATTTAGAGCTCAGATGCAAACGGAATAATAATAATAATAATAATTAACACAATTAATCAACAAATACAACGAATAAAATGTAGAGTTTGGGTGCATTTTTATTTTTAGGGGGTAATGCAATTCTCTAAATTTAGTGCCTAGTTCAGTTTTAATTCAAACTTTTTGGCTTACTACGTGTGTTTTAAGCGAAGATTTTTTAACTTAATTTATTACATAAGCTCATAATCGGACGGATTTTCTGAAATTCAAATTACATAACGTATTAGCAATGAAGTGATGGTATTATATGTCTGCTTTGAAACTGATATTCAACGCAAAAAAATAAATTATTTTTGTCTTAAACTCAATTTTCTTTTTTTTAGCAAAAATCAAATTATAATTTGATTTTTTGATTTAATTTTATTAATTAAAGAAATTATTTTTAAAAAATTGACAAAAATTACCGGAAATTAACATTTATTTAATTAATGATTAGTTGATTAGTCTGTTTGAATTCGAAAGCATAATAAGAGTTAACTCACTTTTATGATTATTTTTACGAATAAAGTGAAAAATAAAACTAATTAAACAAATTTAAGTACAATTTTTTCTTGTTTGATTAATTATGGTATTAAATAACACATACAATACAAAACATTTTCAAAAATGAATCGGGATAACAAAATTGACATAAGAGTATATTTGAACCGCAGGGGGAGCTTAGAGGTTAGATAATAATGTAATTAAATTAAATAATTTTTGACAAGCATTCGATTTAATCTAAAAATTTTAATTTATTAAAATGGTTACACCCCATTTTTCTTAATTTTCAAAATTTCTAATAATATACGAAAAAATCTTAAATTTCCTAAAAATAAAATTATCTAAAGTATTTATTGTAAAATATTTAAATTTACATTAAATTTTTAAATTTTATCAGTTTTAATTCATTTGTAATTACAGAAATAAACGCTTTCCTGCAAACATTTTTATTTGTCTTAAACAATTTAATTGTTTTATCACTTTGTATTTATTTGAGATTTGATACTATTAGTTATAAATTTATTGCTATAATATTTTATATATTTTTTTAAATTAATATAATTAGAGCTTTTGGGATTATAAAAAAAAGTTAGAATTTTTGGGAATTCAAACTTTTAAAATAAAAATTTTTAAAATTAGAAAAAATAGGATGGCAGCATTAAATTAATAAATTTTATAAAATTTATACAAATTTTTTATTTAATCTTATAGAATTTATCAAATATATTTACTTTTTTAACATTATGGCCATACTCAGTTTTTACAATCAAAATATAATATTAAAACTGTAAATAATAGTTTTAAAATAATTTATTTAAAATATTTAGTAATAGTTATACAGTTTAGAGCTTTAATAAGTCTAACAATGATTTTACTATTTGTTATCGAAGATAACGTCAAACCAGTTCCGGAGCCGACGAAGACTCCGCAACAGATTACTGAAGAGGAGTTGAAAAAAGTAGCCGAAGAGCCGATACCGGAGAGCACACACTTGGAGTCATCGCAACTGTTGGACGACTTCGGGTTTAACAAAGAGCCCGAAGTAATACCCGTTGCGTATCAACCGGTGGTCTTCGAAGAGGAGGACTATTTGGACGACCCGTTCGACACATCGTTTGTCGACGTCTCGACTGTTGCGCCCAAAGCGGCGAAAGAACTGATTTTATCGGAACTTAACTCTCATTCAGATCCGACCGGTGACGGCGATCGAGAGCCCGACCCGTTCGACACGTCATACGTCGACAGTGCGATCAGTGGCCAGAGTGTAGTGAAACCAAACTCTATAGACATCAGTCCGATAGCGGCGCCACAGACTTGGACTCAGCCTTTAACCGACTTTTCGCAGCGAATATCTCGCTGTTCGTCGAGGGATAGCATAATGTCTAACCCATTCCTTCAGGATCTGACCGACTTCTATACGCCATATGCGTCCGGTGCGCACACACCCTATTCCGGTATGTTTTCTGCTTGATCCATTTATTTAATTAAAATTTTAAAAATAATTTGTATTCATATAATAATTAATTAGATTTGTTTGCATGCTAATTTATGCATAATTATGATCAAGATTGAGTTAAATTTGAAAATTAATTTTTATAACATGTTTTTCAGACAATTTAACAAAAGACAAATTTGAATAATTTAATTGTTAAAATGATTGCTATAAAAAAATTAACTAGTTAGCAATCAAAATCTAATGGACATTTTGTGCAAAATATTAGCAAACTATTTATTTTATTCACTTGGCGATTTATTAATTATTTAATACATTACCATAAATGAATAAAATATTAAATATAAAGTTAAAATTTAATTTAATTTTTATTACTTTTTACGCTATGTTTTAATTTAAAATATTTTTATTCTACAATAAGAAGATTTTAGCTTGTTTATAATAAATTGTTTTTAGTGTATAGTAATAAAATTATGAAAACTGATATATATTTTAACAAATATTTTATTTTTAATTAAAATGTAAACAATTAGTTTCGAAACAATAGCTTAATAGTCCCAGTGTTGTATTAAATGTAAATAGAAATGTGATATATAGACCAAAATTTATACAATAATTATATTTTATATAATTTATATATCAAAATATAAATAAAAAATGGATTGATTTAATAATATAGCCTTTGAGAATTAAATGCCAAGCAAACAATATTTCATACATAAAAACAAACAAATTAAGGAATTTTTTATATTAAATATTATTAATAGCTTTTGATATTTGCGTTGTTATCATACATTTCGATCTATTTTTAGTAATAAAAAGTTATTTTCAGTCCAAACCATAGCTAAAATTAGATGCAATAGTTAATCTAAAAATGGATTTTCCCACTAATCAGATCATTACGTCTGACAGATACTTTTTTCGGCGCTCATCTCAGTTTACCGATATATTCGCTTGCTAAAAATTTTATAGTAAATTGTTTTCCTATTAATACTTATATCCGATTCCCAAACGTATTTCTTTTCAATAGAATATGAATCAAATGCTGTAATAAACTTAGATTATGTTTGAGAATAACAATTCGTAAGAAAAATAGGCTATTCTTGGCTAGACTTTGGATTTCTAATACTTTTATTATGTTTCAAAATATTTTTAAAACATGTTTTATCCTATGTTTACATTATTTATCTAGTAAGCCGATTTTGTTTAAAGTTTGACGTTATTATTAAAATAGATTTAAGTTCTATATACATATTACTATTAAATAATTAATTATATTTCTAATAAATTATTTATAAGTTTTCGAAAATTTGTTTTTATATTAAATTTTGTGGTTATACGCAAAACATAAAATTTGATTTACTTTAGATTTTCTATTATTGATAGAATAATATTAGCTTGGTTTAATTTTATATTAAATTTAGATTTTTCATTTCATTGTTGTAAATATTTTAAAATCTTTTTAATAAATTTGATCAATATATAAATTTTAAATTTTTATATTGATAGTTAAATATAAATTTTATTTATTTTGTTTTAGTATAATAAAATTTAATTGAGCAAACATAAATTAGTTTAAACATATAAATTTTTAATTAATATTCTTATTTAATGATTTAAAATTTAAATAAATTCTTAAATTATAAATACAAACATAAATTATTGATAACTAGTTAAAAACTAAGATTTACTATTTGATCACAAAATGTATTATAAATAACAATATATAAGAATACTATTTGTTGTCGAATTAAATGTCTATTTTTATCTAGGCATAACAAAGATTTTCACAACTGTTGAAAAACTGTCTAACCCAAAAGGATATTCTATAAAATAAAAAAAAACGCAATACATCATCCGAAACATTTTTATTCTAATAGTAAATACTGTAGAAAAGAGTAAAAATCGATTTTCCAATGCTATAACTCCAAGCAATTTGAATTCTGAAGTGATATCTGATGGCTATTGAATGCACTGTAATATTCAATTCACTGTAATATTCGTTGAGTTAAATATTATTAGAATTATGTGGAATCAAGTTCTGTATATAAATGTCATATGCATTAAATTAATTATGTAGTACAAACTCTCCAAGTCTAAAACAATATTTCTAACCAGTGCATACTAATGAAACGCTAGGGATGTTCAAGAATGTATAAGATTACAATTTGCCAAATTGACAATTTTTTCATATTTCCATTTTATTGATTTTGTTTTTCTAAATAAAAATAAAATAAATACATTTTTAATTGTTTATTATTTTTATTAACATTTAACTTTTAGCATTTAATTTGTACTAGATTAAGTTTAAATTAGATAAATTAATTAAACTATTTCTAAATTTAATTTGCAACTAGTTAAAATTAAAGACAGCGGCAAAATATTTAAAAAATGACTAGCATTGCAATTTAAATTCCGTTTGTAACTGATAATTATTAATCAAAAATAATTGGCAAAATTTGCAACTTTTTATTTCGTAAATTGCCCTGAGCTTACCGACCTTGCTAATCAATTATGCGGAGCTAGTGTTTGAATTGAATATAAAATCAATTTACATAATATTCTGTTCAAATCCATTAGCTATTTGAGATGTGAATTCAATAGAAAGCAAACACTTATTTTCATTAAATTTAAATCGAAATTCTATTAAAATTTTAGTTAAAAAAATTATTTTTGAATTTTATTTTTAAACATTTCTTGTATAACATTTGTATGCATTGAATGTACAGTATGTATTGGATTTATATGCATGAATATAAGCATGTAACATAGTAATTTTATACTAATTTATTATTTTAGTTTAAATTTTATTTTTGCTGCATAGATAATTAATTGTTAATTACAGTATTTGCTATAATTTTATTAAATTTTCTAATCTAATGGTGATTTATAAAAAAACATTGATTTTATTTTAATATTTATTCAAGAAGTATTAATATTAGAAAGCTAAATTAATTATTAAAGTTATAAGTTAGAAGCAGACTTTGGTAAGCATAAAGGTAAACACGAGCATATTTCTGTAAATACTCTAGATCAGCGAAGCGTAAAAGATAAGAAATCAAAATGTTTGTTAACTTTTATACCATTTGTTAAACATACAAAAACAGTATATCTGCTTGGTC
>JAQFXP010004834.1:0-10056 GCA_034693685.1 Belba bartosi
TATACTGTTTTTGCATGTTTAGTAAACGGCATAATAGCTAAGAAACATTTTGATTTTTTATCTTTTATACGGCTCTGATTATTACCAATATATTTATATTTATAAAATAAGTTAAAAATAATAATTAAAATTTAAATTTAAAAACATTTTACCATTGTAATTAAATAGACAACATCATAGTATCTATATGTTTTTTGTCAATAAAAAGTATAAAAATTATAATTATTTGCCCAATTGTGTTTCTTAAGGATAACATTATTATTGGCCTTTGCTATTACCTTAGTACTTTACCTACGTGACCCAGTTTCTTTTAACAAATTATATACTTGAATATTGTATAAATCAAATCATTAAACTGTTTAACCACTTTGTTCAATAGAACTATAAAGCGGCGGATATTTATCCGAATTAATCACTTCTTCATATTTAGGCAGTTGTGAGTCATTCAGTTCATTAATTTGTTGTATTTGTAGATAAGTAGTGATTTGTTGACTCATCTGAACCCTCACGGAAGACGTGGTATACCTAACACGTGGTTGAGATGTGTTTACCATTTGGTGCGGTGTCGTAGTATTGACCATGCTAGTGTTTCTAGATTGTGATTGCAATCTATTTCTCGATGATGGTTGCATGCTTGTCTCACTTGCGTTTAAATTTGATTTAAATATTTTATTCGTTTTGTTTAATTGACTTTTACAACCACAACAGCAACCGATGCAAAAAAAAGAAAAGAAGCGACACCGCTATAATAATCCAGATTAATTTATTTTCAGCCTGTTCAATTGTGTGATCATTTTGGTTTGTTTCACATTTATAACCATTTGAATGATTCTCGTTAAAGCCAGCTTTGCAAATACAATTATTATATTGGCAACGTCTGTTTGAATTTGGATAATTTTCACAATTTGGCCAGGAACAATATTCTAATCTTTTGCATGCACCAAATCTAAGCTCGTAGTTTGGCAGACAATGACAATAATTGTCGATGCAACCACTATTTCTAATTGGACAATCTTTATTTGATGTACAATATTCATTTTGTTTAATTACGCCCTGTTTATTTAATCATATTTTTTAATTTGATATTATTGGAATAAGTTAATAAATAAGTAATTTATTTGTTTTCTCATTTAACAATTAATAATACTGTATATTAAGACAAAAAATGAGTTAATAATAAATTTTATTGTAAATAAATTATTAATATCCAATATATTTTTATGATAATTTTTTCAAAAATATTTTTGATATTAAATCAATATACATAAAAATAATTTATTAATGCTTTATAACAAATAAATTCTAACTCACATTATATTCACATTTGCGTCCATTCGACGGATCTTCGCTGTAATTGGTTTTACAAACACATGAATTGGAATCTGTGTCCGAAATGCAGTGCCGGTACGTATCCCACGACAGGCCACACGTCTTCCAAGAGCACTTTGTCACTTTTATACATGTCAGATTTCTAATTTCATAGTCGGGTGCGCACCGGCACACGTTATCAATACAAACTGCATGGGTTGCTTTACATTTGTATTCGCTGTTACAGTATTCGCCAAATTTGTCTGTTAATTGTTTATTAGCATTGGTTCTATTTATCGCTATTGATTCGACATTATATATAAAATTTAATATTGATATTAACAAATAGATATTTAAGCCTGTTAGATTCATTTTGAATATTACTTTTATTAAAAAAAATGCAATTTTTAATGTAAAAATTAGTAACTACTAAATAAATAAATAAACATTTGATAGAATTAATGATTAAATTTCTATAAAATTTTTATGCGTTATTAAGAACTTTGAAAATTTTATTATATTTTTATTATATTTAATAATAATGTTATTATAATATTTTGTTATTGTTTTACTATTAAATAAATTTAGTTGTTTAATAATAACCATGTAGTCGGTAGTTATCATATTAACTAGCAAGAAATATTTGTTAAAAATAAGTTGTTTGTTAGCTTAATGTTAGATGATTAATAATTTCATAGTGTGCTTGCAATAAATTAATCAGAGAGCAAAGATCATTTTTGATTAAAACTTAAATGTTTGCAATAATCATAAATTCGCGAATTAAGTACATTTTTGTTTTTAATTAAATTTACATACATTTCAATGAAATAATTGATAACTTTATTATTTTGAAGCTCTTTATAAGTGATATTTTGAACATAATTTATATATTCTCTGAAATAAAGTTCATATTTTGGACTCTGTTTTGCAATCTTTTCCATCGAAAGAAACACCGGAAAACATAACAAAATTTCCTGGATTTTCATTTTTGCTATTCTCGTCAACACAATGGTCCGATCGCTAAGTTATTGAGTTATTAATATTAACGTTTGATATATAAGACAACAAATATATAATGACATTGCTAATATTTTAAACAAATATTTTAATTTCTTATTAACAGTAAATTGTAATAATTTTAATTTGAATAAAATTGAAAAAATTCAAAACAGATAGCCTAACAAACCACTATATTCTCACACAAATGATATGAATTCCAATTCCAATCTATACTTTACTACAGTGTCCGGCGTAACAGTTATTTCAATTAATTTATCAGAATTAATATGCCAGATTAAATTAAAATTATTATATTGCCCAAAACAATTATCATGACATATTATTACACATTTAAAAAAAAATTACATAAATATTTTTACCTGAAACAAATTTTAAATTATTACAGTCTAACCCGGGTATAATGAACAGTTCGGTTCCGTAAAATTTGTTTACTATAAGCGGGATTCACTATAAACCAGGGATCGATAAGGGTGGGAATTAAACAAAAATTCCTCCTGATTTTGAAATTTTTAATTTTATCTCCCCCTTAGCATTTGGTCTGCGAAAAGGTACTCCCTCTCGAAATTTTTTGTATTTTTCCACCAAAATTGAAAATTTTTTGGTTATTCGATTTAAATTCAGTTAAATTAACTAAATTTAGTTTAAATCCGGTTTAAATACAGTTAAATTAGAAAATTTTCATTTTAAATATATGGGTTTTTGAGCATTTTTGAAAAATTTCCCCCCTGACCCCCCTAGGTTTTTGGCAAAAATTTTAAGGAAAATCCAACCCCTGATTTCCCTTTTCCCTAAATCGGTTAACTTTCTAGACCTTTGCTATTAAAAATCAAAATTCTATGCATAATTAAACTTGTTTCTCAGCAAATGGCTCACTATAAGTGAGATTCACACTAAGCGGGATAGACTGTATTAAAATATTTTTGGTTAAATAATATATATTTAACTTTCGAAATATAATTGGATTTGTATTTTGTTCGCATGTAATCCGACCAGAGATTGAGAAGGTCGGCAGCTCGTATACTGCCACAATAAATCCGAGAATTGATATATGAATCTAATCATTGACAGCAATATTACAATTATTTGTTTTAAATTTAATTTATTATTAATTCTAAATTAATTCTAATTAAATATTGTTTATTATTATTATTTTATTAAATTTGTTTTTATTTTAATCATTATATTCCTTTAAAATATTTCAAATGTTTCAACCATGTACATAAATAAAAATACACATGCAAACAAAATTAAAATATTCTATTATTTAGAAACTGTTTAATACTATAAGTGTTATAAAAACAGTACTACAGGTACTTATAGGCATTAAAAATATTAAATTAATATTTATAAAAAATAATTAATAATTTTCGCATGCAAAAGACAATTATTAAATATATTTTATTAAAATATATCATTTAATATAAAAAATATTATTGTTGTGATAAATAATAAAATTTTAAAAATTATTTTAAAACAATTTTTTGTTTTTCAAATTTTATAAATATATTATTGTAAAAATTAAATAATATAAGTTTATATAAACATACAGAATAATATGTAATAATTAGATATAAATGTAACATTTTATTAAAAATTAGTTTCCAACTTTTAAGACTGATTCTTGTCCATTCTAGCACGTACAAAATTTTTAACTATTGAGCTGGCTAATTTGTTAGTCAGATTGAACTGCTTCTTCATAAGTAGGCAAACGAACGTTATTTTGAAAAATTTCCCGACCATTGTCTTCAGAAAGTGATTGTGATGAGTTTACTAACGTCGCAACATCCGAGTCATCAGCAATTAATCCAGCTGCTGCTAACTGTCTTCTACGTTTAATATACAATCCAATACAAAAAGCAAAAACAATGGGTATAACAATAAAAATCCATGCCCAAGCCCACACTCTCGTTGAATCATCTAGTTCACATTTACGCCCATTAGACCAGTTCTCAGTATATTTATTATCACAAACACATAAACCGTCAAAATTGTTGCAATGCCGGTGCGAATCCCAGTACAGGCCACAATTTAACCAAGAGCAGTTTCGTACACTTTGACATGGTCCTGATATGCGCTCGTAATTAGGTTTACATCGACAATGTTGGTCGACGCATAATGTAAATAAACGAGCACATTTGGAATTTGCTGTACAATAATCATCAACGTTCTTTGTAATAGACGTTTGTTTCTTATATAATTTATCCTTTTAATATTTGATATTTAATTAGTTATTTAAAGTAAAATTATAAATTTAGTTTCTTAAAATATAAATTAATTATATTTAAACAATTAATTAATTAATATATAAATATTTGCAATTTATATAAACATTTAGTACCATTTTTAACTTACAATGAGTGGGTGTTTATTGTTCACGAACTTAACCATTAATATATTGAGGAAATTAAGAGCTAATTATATATTTAGATTTTACCCGCAGAAGGATAATTAAGAATGCTTTTTCTTCAAATAATAATATATAATAAAATAAATCATATGCAAAATATTTGCCATTTAATGTAAAATTAACTATTTTAATCTTGTTTAATCATGTTTAAACTAAAAATCATGTTTTCAATCATTTTGAATAGTTTTCACAATGTTAATTAAACATAAAAACTAAAATCTTATTTTTTAATATTAACTTTATAGTCAAAATGCTTTCTTAGCACTTCCATTCTTTTATGCTAAAACTAATATTTGCCATTTAATTGTACCAGATTTACAAAAAATATTAATCAAGATTTTTATGTTTATGAACAAGAAACACTCACTCATTGTTAGTAATCTAGTTAACCAAAAAGGCAATATAATTAAAATACATTACCTAATTTTTTTTAAATAATTACTTATTTTATCTATTTGTGTTTTGCTTTAATATAATGTCAATTGCAGTTTAATGTTAGTTAAATTAACTTAATTAAATTTACTCTTCATTATATGGTTTAAAAAACATTGGCTATTTTACTTTTGATCTAATGGGCTAATTTAGCTTATCTTGGTTAACATAATATGTACGTTATATACATATTATGTTTAAATTATAACTGTTTAACTGTTACCTTTATCAAATACTATTATTAATTTATAACTTACGCTATATTGGCATTTGTAACCATTTAATAAATTTTCATGGTAACCCGGAACACAATTACAAGTGCCGGTTATATTGTTGCATTGTCTATTAAGGTCCCACTCCCGGTCACAATTAGTCTGTGAGCACCAATCAATTAAAACACACGAATTAGATGTTTGGTTGAACTGCGAGTTTGGTTTACATCGGCATCGGTTGTCCACACAAACACTGTTTGGATCTAAACAATTGTAATATGTTGTACAGTCATCGCCAAATTCTCCAGTTCCGGTTATATTTGATTTTGTATTGTTTGAATTAATTGAATGATTGGTAGTTATAAAATTGAAATTTATTATTAATATAAGTGTTGTCAGTTTTTTTGATTCCATGTTAGATTTTTGTTGTGAATATAACTTACTTAAGTTTTCTTTGTTTATATATTATATATATTTATATATATATTATAACTCAAATTGCAATAGATTCTTAGATAAAATTAGTAAAAGTGGATGACGCTAATTTGAGTAATTGCCAGGACGATCAGTAAACCACAAAACTATAAAAATGTTAAATAATATTCTATTTTTTATTAAATAAAAATTCTTAAAAAAAACTTTTTTATAATCTAATTTATTTTGTTTACAAATTTTTAATATTTTTGACTTTATTATTAGTTTTAAAAATATATTTTAATAAAACAAATAATATAAGATTATTAAAAGTTTAAGCAATTTTTATTTTACAAAATTTGGTAATTGAAATTTTTAAAAATTAAATTTAATTAAAATAGTTAAAATTAATAATTTGTTTCTAGTTTAAACGTGACAAGTATAAGCAAATACGTATAAAAATTTGATTTATTATAAAAATTATATAATTGCAAAAAAATTAGATTAATTAATGTAATATTTATAAGCTAAAAAATGCCCGAGACAAAATAAAAGTAAAAAATATTTATTTGTTCTCTTGCATAGCTGCAAACTTGGCAGCAAATTCAGCTGTATGTAATTTCAATTCATCATACATCTCGGCCAATTTGCCATTAACTTGCTCATAGTAAGGCAACTCTGTCTGTATTCGTTCAAACCAGGCCTTCAGGTTTGGAAATTCTTCCAAATCCTTGAACTCATTAATACATAGATAAGTAGTAGTCGACAGCACCGTTAGGTCAGCAATAGTCACGTTATCTCCGGCCAGATATTTATTGTCACCGATTAAGCTGTCAATTAATTTCAAAGTTTCCTTATATTTTTCCAATTGTTGTTCAGTCGGTTCAATTCCAACAAATATTTTCATTACCTTGATAAATTAAATATTCAAATTATGTTTTTATATTAATATTTTGTATAAGATTTTAAATATTTAGTAATTAAAACTATTTGCAAAATATTTTTAAATTTACTATTTATAACTATTATATTAAATGATTTTTGTTTGTAATTACAAATAATTAAAACTTATTATGCTATTTTAATATTGCTTGCTAAATTTAAGTTTTAAAATAATATTTAATATTGCATATTTAATTAAAAATTAAATGTACAAAAAAAACAATAAAGTTAATATTATTATTTAAACATACCAAAGCATTAATAGTGTTATCAAAGTATGGCATGTCAATATAAAGCCATTTGTCGACTATAGCCCTCTTTTTCGGCTCTTTCGGATAGAGTAAGCTGTCCGGTTCGTATTGGTTGCACAGATATTGCATGCAGGCACGACTTTCCCATAAAGTTAAGTTGCCATCAATTAAGGTTGGCACTTTATGAGTTGGATTAATCTATTAATTAATTAAAACAAATTAAGCATAACTACAGATATTTAAATATTTTTATTATGTAAAAAATAATTTAATTATACATACTTTTAGATAATCAGGCGACATATGCTCGAATTTCATAAAATCTATATTGATCAATTTAATATCAATATTAAGATGTCTGGCCGTCATCTCCACAGCCCGGGCGCGGGAACTGCCGACGTTGTGGTAGAGTTCAATTACCATTTTTATATTATTTAATTTAATTGTTTTTTAACTCTTATTAGTTAACTAAATAAATTTAACAAAACTTCCTTATATATACAAACGTGGTTGTAATTTATAATAAATTTTAGTTTGCACTTTTATCAGTATTTTATTTGGTTGAAATTGACATTTAAATTTAATTTTGCGTTATTTAACCTAAATTACATAAATATAAGTGAAAATAACGTATAACTTATTAAAAGATTAAATGAGGTATTGCTATAGTGAACAATCACACGATAAAAGTGCTAAACATTTTTACAGTAACAAGTTATGATGTCTGTTTTGCACTAACATATACAAGGCTAAATATTTTTGTTTTTTAGACTGCGCATAGACAATTAAAAACTGGTTGATTCACAAATTTTTAACATCAATTAATTAGCTATCTATTACTTTTTAAAATGTTGCCTTCATAATACTAAATAAATAAATAGCTTTTAATTTATTTGATAAAATTTTATTTAACATTAAAACTAAAGCAAATTAATATTGAATAGGAAAACACCCACTTATTAGTTTGTCTGAAAATTTTAACATAATAAATTTTATGTTTGATTAAACCTGTCAAAACTGTAAATTAAATTTTTAAAGATGTCATCCGACCTTGTAAATTTTAGTACAAATAATGTATATAAAGTTGTTTTGTTAGTTTGTAATTTCTCGAATCAAATATTATTTTTTTAATATAAATATTTAAAATAATACAATTAATTACTAATAAATATAAATATGATTTTTAAAAATAATAACATTTTAATTATGCAGCAATGTTTAAAAATATTAATTATTTGTTTGTATTAAGTGTAAAATTAATATTTAAAAATTGCATATTTACAAAATTATTTTATTTTATAGTATGTAAAAGTAGTTTTAATTTTTAATTTAATTAATTTTACAAATTTACCAAAAATCCTAAACAATCTAATTCAAACATAATAAATATAATTAATTTTGTTAAAAGGAGATTATTGTTTAAATATAAAAATTATTACATTGATAAAAAAAAGTAATAAAATAAGCAACCAAGTTATTTCATTAATAAATTTAACACTATTTATAATAATATCATATAATTCGGCATTTTAATTAAAAAATTTGATTGTTATTTAATTTCAATTATAATTTTTGTAACAATATTGAAAATAATTTACAAAATATGATTAGAATATTGTTATTCATTTCTTAATACAATGTATTTATATATTTGTTGTCTTAACTTCTGAAATATAAAAATAATTGATTTGAATTAAATTTGAAATTAAAATGTAAAATAAAAAAAAATAAAATAACATATTATAATTTGTTTCTAGTTTAAACGTGACAAGTATAAACGAATATATGTATAAAAATTAGATTTACCATAAAAATTATATAATTGCACAAAAATTTGATTAGTGTAATGTATATATAAATTATATAATCTAAAAAAGACAAAATAAAAGTAAAAAAGAATTTATTTGCTTTCTTGCATTGCTGCATATTTTGCAGCTATTTCAGCTGTGTGTAGTTTTATTTCGTCAAACATCTCGGCCAATTTGCCATTAACTTGCTCATAGTAAGGCAACTCTGTCTGTATTCGTTCAAACCAGGCCTTCAGGTTTGGAAATTCATCCAAATCCTTGAACTCATTAATATATAAATAAGTAGTGGTCGACAAAACCGTTAGGTCAGCAATAGTCACGTTATCTCCGGCCAGATATTTGTTATCACCGATTAAACTGTCAATTAGTTTCAGTGTATTCTTATATTTTTCCAATTGTTGTTCAGTCGGTTCAATTCCAAAAAATACTTTCATTACCTTGATAAATTAAATATTCAAAATTTTGCAAATTTAAAAAAATATATTTGACAGTTTAAATATTTATAGTTTACCATTTATAATTATTACATTAAATAATTTTAGCTTGTAATTACAAATAATTAAAACGTATCTAGCTATTAATCTTAATATTGCTTGCTAAGTTTAGTTTATAAAATAATATTTAATATTATTTATTTAATTACAAAAGAACTTATTTATTATTTAAACATACCAAAGCAATAGCAGTGTCATCAAAATAAGGCATGTCAATATAAAGCCATTTGTCGACTAAAGCCCTCTTTTTCGGCTCTTTCGGGTAGAGTGAGCTGTCCGGTGCGTATTGGTTGCACAAGTACTGCATACAGGCACGACTTTCCCATAGAGTTAAGTTGCCATCAATTAAGGTTGGCACTTTATGGGTTGGATTAATCTATTAATTAATTAAAACAAATTAAATATAACTACAGCTGTTTATATATTTTAATATATAAAAAATTAATTTAATTATACATACTTTTATATAATCAGGCGACATGTGCTCGAATTTAATAAAATCTACATTGATCAATTTAATATCAATATTAAGATGTCTGGCAGTCATTTCCACAGCCCGGGCGCGGGAACTGCCGACGTTGTGGTAGAGTTCAATTACCATTTTTATATTATTTAATTTAATTGTTTTTAACTCTTATTAGTAAAATAATTTTTATAAAATAAATTTAGCAAAACTTCCTTATATATAAGATAATTGTAATTTATGATAAATTTTAGTTTGCACTTTTATCAGAATTTTATTGACACTTATTTGATTGAAATTGACAA
>JAQFXP010004835.1:0-10054 GCA_034693685.1 Belba bartosi
TCATATCGGAAAAACTTTTGTTGATATGATTTATAAAAATACTAACAATGAGTTCAAATAAATCAAATCGAGAAAAAGAGCCTAAACAACGAGCATTAATCGAGCAAGGCACACAATCTATTAAAACAAACTTGTACCTAATTACAAAGTATGAAACTGTTTTTTAATTAACTTTTTATTAGTACAAAGTTTTTGATTAATATTTTTTTATTGCAATTTTTATTACTTAATTAAATTAATTTATTTTTATAAATAAATTTTAACATTTAATTAAAGTATTAAAAATAAGTTTATTTTATAGTATGTCAAATTTATGTAAAAATTTAATAACAAAGTTTTATTTTCAGTTCTAAAAATAGCTTGCTATAAGTAAATAAATAAAATATAAAAATAATATAATACATAATTTACGTCTAGAAAACATTAATCAAATTTTTAAAAAAAGAAAACTACCGGTAATAATTAAATTCCTTTGTCATAAATGACTGATAATTATGATTAAACTTCACATAAATGTAAAAAAGATGTAAAAAATATCTAAAATTCATAAAATATAAACTCATTCTATATTTACAAAAAAAAATTAAATATTGATGGAGTTGGCCAATTTATTGTGAACGAGGAGGGGGGAGGGAGTTAAGGAAAGAAATTTTGAAAATATTTGGCTAAATACTTATATAATTATGTTTAATTAAATTTAACTAGATAAAAACCATATTTAGCACAAAATTATAAAAATTTTTATAATTTTGGCTAAATAAACTCAAAAATAAATTAGTTATTCATCTTTGTCAGACGACAAATCAGCTGTTATGTCTTTTTAAATTAAAATTGCTTAGTAAAAATGAAATGTTTTAAAAATAAAGCGGATTTTTGCTTTATTCTTAAACTTTGATAAAAACATAAAATATTTATTGAAGAAACAAAAAGTTTTTATATCGCCGACAGATATAACAAAAATAAGAGAGATCAATTAATGAAAAAACACTATTTATTTACTCTTTTATTATATAAATAATTTATTGTTTTAATAAAAAATAATAAAGATAAAAATAAATTGAACTAAAAATTTGTTTTTTATTTGTCTAGTTATTTGTGTTGTTTCTAGAAATATTTATCTTGATAAATTACTTCAATATTTTATTTTTAATTTTAATTTATTTAAAGTATAAAAATGTGCAAGTTAATTTTGCAATTTAAATAACTTAGTGTAATTAAAAAAAACTAAAATAAAATTATTTTTTAATATTAAAATTATCTAGTTAAAAAACAATTAAAATAATTTATCTAAAAACAAATAAAAATTTATATCATTTAGCAATTAGTATAAAGAAATTTCTAAAAACAATTAAAAATTTATTCAAATAAAAAATATCGAATAAA
The DNA here is from genome assembly GCA_034693685.1 of Belba bartosi. Classification (NCBI taxonomy): domain Eukaryota; kingdom Metazoa; phylum Arthropoda; class Arachnida; order Sarcoptiformes; family Damaeidae; genus Belba; species Belba bartosi. The sequence goes on from JAQFXP010004835.1 coordinate 1,384, forward strand.
TAACAAAAAGTAATAAATAATTAAATCAAAAACAAAATTCAGTCAACCCTTAAAGCAAAAGCAAAAATTGCCAACAAATAGCGGCAGAAAAACAACGACAAAAACACAGCATTTGATTATTTAAGCGCTTGTATACGCGTAAGAATATTCTCGACTTAAATATACAAAACAACACTTTTTATGCATTCATTCGTTATTCCTATATATTCTTCTCCTTCAGTGCAAATCAATTCTGAATTCTGGTTGTAATCAGAGAGTCGTTTGAAGCGAAATAATTTGTCACTTCTTTATAGACATGTATTTGACAACAAATTATTCGCTGATTTAATCGGAAAATAATATAAAAATAATATAAAAAACTTTTTCTCTCCTCTTCTTCTCTGATCTTTCTATTGATTTATATAGTTATGTGTTTTTATGTGATTTGTATTATTATTTTTATTATATTTTTTTTATTGTTTGCTTGTTATTTGTTTCGAGTGTTTTGTTTGAAAATTGACATTGATAAATTGTAAATTATTTGTTTTTCAACACCTTATATGTTGTGATAAAAGTTGCTAGATAAAATAATAATAGATTTTTATTTACACAATTATTTTTTTGAAATAATTTTGTTATACTTTTTCAAATTATTGTTTGCATGCTTATTTTAATTTAATTAGTTTTTAATTTGTAAATGAAATTATTGTTTGTTTAAGTGATTTTCTAAAATTATTTTGTAACTAGTAATTATTTTTTTGTTTATATATATATTTTAATTTGAATATTTAATATAATTTTATTTTAAAGTAAAATTTTAAGTTGCTTATTTAATTATTAGATTTTGTCAATTAAACAAAATGTGTTACATAATAAGAAATATTTTCTAGATAAAAAAAAACTAAACAATAATGTTAAAATATTATTTTAAAATTACATAGTTTAATTTGGAATTGTCTATTTAAAAATTAATTTTTATATTTTATTCTTGATAATAATTATTAAATATAATATACGACAATTAAATTGATCAGTTTAATTTTAATTTTTTAAATAAAATAAAATAATTTAATTACTTTAAAACTGTAATTAATTTATTAATAATAATAAAATACATAATTTATAATAAAATAAAAAAGACAAAGATACTTATATTCTGACAAGCAATTTAAAAATTAAAGAAATTTAAATATTAAAAAATAAAAATAGGCCAACTTATTAATCTATCAACATAAGCAAGAACAATTTGTTTATTCAATTAAATAAATAAATAAACTTAATATTAAAGCAAATGTTTTAAACTTAAAACATAAATAAATTTTGACAAAGTACATTTAAAAATTATACCAGTTAAATAAATTACACCATAACAATTATGCAACTAAAATAATAGAATAAACATGTGCAAATAAATTTGCAAAATAACAACAACAATTTATTTATTAGACGAGTCATAACAATAAAAAAACAAAAATGATATAAAAATACAGTTTTTCTAAACATTAATCCATTTAAACATTGCTTTTGTCTAACAATGCATACGATTATGAGTTGTAATAAAAAACAGTTTTTGAATTAAAAAAGATTAAACGTTTAATAAAACAAAAAATAGAGTTAAAATATATAATATAATAATTCGAAATTTAAATAATAATATCATTACTTTTGATTTACTGTACATTAATTTTTAATTTATAAGACATTTTATATAATAATTAATAAATTAATTATAATTAAATTACGCATACTAAAAAATTATTAAATTAATTATAAAAAACATTATTTATTTATAGAAATTTACATTGTTAAAATTATAGTAGTACAGTATAACCAGATAACAATTGCCAAATAAAAAAATTACCAACGTACAAAAATAAAACAAAAATAACATTTTATAAGTTCAAAAAACTAACAAAACGAACAAAGTCAAAAACAAATAATAAAGAAACCGGTAAAAACCAAAACAAACAAGAAAAATTAATATTCAAGACAATGAAGGCACCCCTAGCGCGCATAAAAAGCACCAATTAAAATTATTTCAACAAGCTACAAACGAATGCACGTCTAGCAATGCTAACGAATGAACTAGTTTCTAATCGCTAACTTAAAACTGTCTATAGTTTTAACTTGCCAAAAACTGTATTGAATGCATAATCCGATTGAAACGATGAGAAATGCAAACCTAAATAAATCTCTTTGTCGTTATCCGTCGGTAATGATCAGTAAAAACAGTAAAAACTCTTACTTTTATGGCATCGAAATCGCTGTATATTTTTGATGTAATTCTCGTCAGTTTCTAAGTATAGTTTGTTTAGCCGTAAAAACTTCTAAACCGTATTATTGATCATTAAATGGCTAACTATTATCAGTGACATCGATGCCATTGCAATTGGTTTTCATCGATAGCTCTATTGCAATAACAACATCCAAATGGGATAGTCAAGGGTGCAATTGTTAATAAAAACTTACTTGTTATCTATAAAATTTTATTTTTATTTGTCTTAGTTGTTAACTTTAAGCAAACAAAAACAAGTGGCTTAATAATGTCATAAAATTAATACCTAGGCAAAAATAAAAAATTTACTTACGATAACATATAAATTGAAAAATGGCCAAGCAAAGATAAAGCATAAAAAGTTATAAATTAAATGTTATTTATTATCAAACATGTTACTTTAGACATTTTTATCTAGATAAAATTACAATTTTAATTAAATTATAGTTTTTATTATATTTTTTTATCATTTTTATTTTGTTAAAAAAATTTAACTTGTTTACTTAATACAAAATAAAAATTTATGAAACCTTTTAATATATATGACCCCGACATTCAAAAAAGAACATAAGTTTTACAGTGAAACAAACTTCTACATAAATTAGATACTAATTGGTTTGTTTCACTGCAAAACTCTTAACCTTTTTTAATGTCGTGAACTCTACTCATTACTACATTTAATATTTAAATTAATTTTTTAATATCAAGAATACATTAAAACCTGTTTAATAGTTTAGTTTAATTTTCAGAATAGAATTATATAATTAGAATAAATTTTTGTTTAATTAATAGCATGCATATTTATTAGAACTTAACTGTCTTGAGCTAAACTTACTTAATTAAAGCAAGCTCGTCACTTTACCTAAATTTTATATTAGGTTTTTGCTGTTTAACGCAATTTTCTTTAATTATTTTTTGAAACAATTTTAGTGTTCTTTTACTAAAATAAAGTCATTACTAAAAAATGACAAAGATACAAAAACGGGGGTTGCTGATAAAACAATACAAAAATCTGTTAAATTTTTTTTAAAATCTTTGGCGCATTTTATTATTTCTATTGAAATACAATTATATTATATCTAGGTAATATATTTATTACTTAATAATAAACTAATAAAATGGTATAAATTAAAATTAAACTTGTTTATTTCTTTTAAGATCTACTATAAACTCTATATTTAGTAACACATAATTAATTCAATTGTATTATCTAGTTTGGTTTGTTTAACTATTGTTATTTTCTAACATTGTCACATTACCCAGGACTGGGCCAACCCTTTACGCGCATCTCTATAACCACTAGTACTACAACTCGTGATAACACTTATTCCGTACAATCATTAGCGACTATAACGACGACTTTGATTCTGATTTTAAGTATATTATTGAGACTTTCGTTTGGATTCAATTTTTGTGTCAACTCTTTTATCCAACTATTGATTGTTTGAAACTGTGTTTGAATTTTATTGATATAAATAGACTATCTCTGTAGTCAGTAATGATAGTTCGCCTCTTTTTTAAGCTTGTTCATCTTGATTCGAGCGTCATAAAAAGTTTATTGATAGATCTGCCAGCGTAAATATTTAAAGATTTAACAATAAATTTAAGCTTGCTACTTGTTAGCTAGTTTAAATTGTAGCTTCAGTTTTTTAATAATTTATTATTATTTGAGATAGCTTAATTTTATGTTTGTTGCATTAATTTAACAATAAATCTAAGCTTGCTACTTGTAAGCTATTTGACTTTTTAACTTTAGTTGTTAAAATATTTAGTATTACTTTGAGAAAGCTGATTTTTATGTAAAAATGCATTAGATACAGTACAATGTCATTAATATTAAGGCGTACTTTGTGTACAATTTGTAATAAAAAGAAGAACCGAAATAAAAGACAAAACCAGTTAAGCCGCGGAAATCTACTCCGGAATCGCAAAAAATACTAAATTCTTATTCTTGTCTTATTTTGCGGAAATTTTGATCCAGTTGCTTTTGTTTGTAATGATCTTTTTGTTATATTAAAATGTTTAACATATATAGCACAAAACGGTTCAATTTATTTCTATATGTTGTCTATAAATTACGTCTCGCCTTTAGCGCTATTAATCAAATATTAATGAAAATATTAACCAAATATTAATCATTTTGAGTCATATGTCTGTAGAAAGCACTTGAATACTAATAAGAATTTGTTGTAAATATAAAGCAATATAAGAATTATTTGTTAAGGAATAATAAAAATTTTATTATTAATAGTTTTTGAAAAATAATCATTTATTTCTATATAAATAAAATAAATTTTTTAATTTTGAAAATATATTTTATTATTAATTTTTTTATTTAAAAATTAAATTAAGACGTAATTGATTAAAATATTTTAATTTATTAAAGTTATAATGTTACAGCTTATAAATTATATATGCAAGAATAAATTAAATATTATAATTTATATGACATTACTATTTATATCTTATTGTTATTTATTTTAATATTTTATTATTTAATATTTAAAGAAGTTATTATTCGAATTGATTAAAATTTACAAATTATAGTACAAACGCCGAAAACTGTAAAGAATTGAATTAAAATTTTTATATTCTGTCAACGTTTTTCATTTATTTAATTTAATGATTTATTTGAGAATAAATTTAAAACTTTTATTGACTTTTGTTTTAATTATATTTAAATTGTGTTTAAAACGGAATAAAATTTAAATATAAAATTTAATTTACTTTAAAGAAAAATTTTAAAAATATATCAAATTTAGCAAAGTAAAATAATTGTGCAATGCCATAATTAATATAATATTTGCATAATTCAACTTTAAACAAATTTTTAAAGTATATAAATTTATTCAAGTTTAGGTCAAATAAAAATAATTAATGCAAACTACATTTACATAAATTAGCATGCAAAATAACATATATTGCAACAAACAAAATTTAAAAATTATTTAAAGTATTAAAAATGTACTAACACAAATTTTTAAAAAATCAAACAGCAAGCAAATATTTTACAATAAAACAAATTATCAAACAAATCAATAAAATCGGAACAAAAAGTTATTTTTAGAATTCAAACAATTTTTTAATTTAAACTAAAGTTAACAAAAAAAAGGACAAAAAAAAGACAAAAAATAAAAATAAAAATAAAAATAATTTAATGACTTTTTTGCGAGTAATTGAAAAACTCAAGACTCTTGAGACTTTTCTTAAAGTAACCCTGGTGATTTCAAGTGCCTATTTATCTGACCTCCACCATGCTAATATTTATATATATCGAAATCTAAAGTTTAAACTAAAATATATTGGATTTTTGTGCTCTTAAACTAATAGACAGTAAAATTCAAAATATATCAAAATTGATATAAATCTTAATTTTGAAAAACAATTTCGATTCCGAGAAAAACTAACCAAAGCTTTTGATTTTTTATTTGGCAAAAAAATAAAGCTTACTTGGACATTTATTTAATATATTTCTTAATAAACATTATTTTTGAAAATAATCTAGCTGAGTTCTATTTAATTTCAGAAATTTTTATCTTGCAACAATAAAGATAAATACATAAAAAAATACAAATATATAGTTTATAACAATAATAAAAGTAATAATAATTTAACTATAATTTTGCCGAAATTAAATAAAAATAAATTTTTGTAAAAGTTTAGCTAGCTCAATAAATCTAGCAATAAACAAGAACAATTTAATTAACAATGTCATAATAATAACAATATATAATTGATTGAATGAGTCGATAGGTTATCAAAAATTAGTTTAGAGACAAATATAGTGAACAAAGAGTTAGCGTTTGGTTGAAAACAATTGATTGAAATTGATTTCGAGTTAATAGTAGACACAGTGTTCGCTCTTAAGACCTGCAAAATGAGAATCGATTCGTCTGTTGAGACAATGCGTTACACTCTTCACTTGGGATAGTCAAGGGGTGAGCGGATTAGCTAAAATATTTGCCAAGTTAAAATAAAAATTGTTTAATACGAAATTTTTTTAAATCAAAATTAAACTTTTTCTAAACCAGATTATATTTAATTAAATGAAAAATAACATTTATATTTAAATTAGCAAGTTAAAAATAAAATTGCGTTTAAAAAAATAACCGCTTGTTAAATTATATCTATTATTAATTAATTAATAAATTACGTCAATAATATAAAATAAAAAATGCAAATAATTTATACTTCCATACCCTTTGACCATTGATTCAAGCGCGACCTTGATCACACCGAACAAATCAACTTGCTTTCTTTACCCAATCACTACAGCGTATACTGACTACACAAACATATAAATACTCTGAACTCTCAGTGTTCCTCAAAATCCAAATCGGATTACATATTGTTTTTACTGTTCGTCTAATTCGCAGTTTTCGGTGCCGTTTAAGTCATAGTTCACTGAGTCTTAACATATTGTTTGCGATTCATAACAATTTGTTTTACAGTCGACGACAACTTATCGAGAAATAAGAAAAAAAGAGCAGACATTACGTACAATAAGTCTCTTTATTAGTCGACAATAGACAAGAGTGTAGTAACGGATGTTTTTTCTGTGAAATTGAGTTAAATTTATTTTTTAAATTAGTTTTTGATTTCGTTTTTTTGATAGAAATTTCTGTTGTTTTTTTAGAACAAGTTCTGACTTATTGCTGTATTTATTATTTTTATTACTTTTATTTTTTTTAATTTTTAGCTAGATATTAATTTGTTATTTTTACGTAATTATTGTTTAATAAACTTTTGAGAATTTTATTATTGCTTAATCAACTTTATTAAGCATGTACAAATTAATTACATAATAATTTTAGTAATAATTATCTAGAATACACCATAGTTAATTTAATATGTAATAAATGGATTATTTTTAAAAATTTGTTGAGAATGTACAAAATAATTGCCTATTAATTTTAACAATAATTATCTGGAACACACCATGGTTAATTTAATCTGTAATAAATATATTATTTATAAAAATTTGTCAGATATAATCAAGTTATTTTAAATTGTACAAATTTATTTTAAATTTTAAATTACAAAAATATACATGCAATTTAGTTTAACAAAACTTTATACTTGTTCAAAAAGATAAAAAATATATACACTTTAAATAAAAAATAAATAAATTCAATTTAGCTCGGTGAATTGGAGCTTAAAATTATGTAAAACAAAATTTAAACCAATTTCTATAACACAAAAAAACATATAAACGAATAAATGAGAACAAAAAGCAAAAGAAAAATATAAAAAAATATATATAAAAAATAAACGACAAAAAAATTAAAAATAACCAAAAAACCAGATTGTTCGTTTGCGCAAAAAAACCGAAAATTTCGATTTAAATAATTTCAATCTTCTCAACCAAAATAAATAGCGAAAAGAATTTCTTGAATTAAATCAAAGCCAAAAACCAAAGCAATATATTAACCCTAAAAAAATCTAAAACAAGAAAACAATTTCAAAATCAAAGTCATCGATAGTTTTATTCCGGTTTTGGGTTACTCTGACTGTAGATAACAAATTGATGAACACTATAGATACGTATAGTATTGTGTGTACAGTCACTGTCAAAATAGTGTTACATTTTTTATTGTAATTATTTTTAAAAACATATTTTAATTATTTCTTAATTAGACAGAAATTTAACTGGTTCAAAAACAAACAAACAAAACAAGATATTTATATTTTAAAAATTATTATATAAATTTTTAATATTGTAAAATATGTTTAATGTTTTATCAAGATAAATTAAGACAAAATAGTAGTTATAATAAAATATATTTTAAAAATAAAACATGAATAAATATTTATAAATTTTTAACAAAATTGAGCAATCAAAATTTATTTTTAAAAACAGATTAAAAATTTAAGTTGTACAATTTAGTTGCCGACTGTATATATAGTGTGCAATTCCGGGCTGACAGTGATAGAAGGGTTCGGCTGACAGAGAGCCCTAACTCATAGCGCAGCCAATAAGTCATTGCCAGAGCTATAGATTGTGGTAATACCAGAGATCTATTCTATCGAATGATAATCGTATTCTTCGGTTCCGAATATCTCTTTTCGCAATTTCATTCAATCGGAATCCGCTGTTAGTCTTGTTTTTTGCTCTTTTACTCCTATTTTCTCATATGTTGTCCGTCAGTAAACAACTAAGATTTATACTTGCACAAATACGAAATGCAAGAAGTCGACATGCCAATTCAACTGGTATAATGATACTAGAAAAACAGATTTTATTTTTATTTCAAATCAAATTTTTAAATGTTACAATTTGATTATTATTTATTTTTACCATGCTATAATATTTGTATAAGTAAATCGAGAAAGTATCATTTCTTTTTATACACTATTTTTCATCTTTTTTTTAGAGAGAAAGAGAGAGAGAGAGAGAGAGAGAGAGAGAGAAAGAGA
>JAQFXP010004836.1:0-10054 GCA_034693685.1 Belba bartosi
TAAAAATTCCTTCCCTGAACCCCCCCCCCCCCCCTGGATCGGCCGACCTTCTCAATCCCTGTTTAAAATATATCGGAAATTAATATAATAATAACTAACTTTGTTAGTACTACTGTTACAAAATTGAAATCAACTTCAAATCATAACTAAATGTCTATGTGATTCAAATCAAATAAAATATTAATTGTTTTTAATACTGTATATTGCTTACACTAAAAGCACCTGATTATAAATAAGAAGCGGCGTTTATTAAGCATAAAAGTAAGCACGAGCATTTTTCTGAAAATACTTCAGATTTTTTAGTGTATGATTTATACAGTATGAATATATACCTGTAGTCCTAAAGCCGATTTCAGAACTAACTTCTTCATATATCACTTCTTTAAATCTAAAATGTTAGATTATTTTAACCTAAATTTTTTTATGCAATTATGGAAATTTAGCAAGAATTTGCCACATTAACCATTTTGAAAAATTTGAGCTGGTTATTTTGTAATATAAAATCTTTTCAGTAAAAACTACCATGATTATAAAAATTCAAACAATACATTTTGTTTATTTTATCAAAAATAATTACATATGTGTATTTTTGCTTTTGAAAATTATGATCTGGAACACTTTTAATCAGTACTAAAACCTAAAAATGTAATGTTTGTTACGCTTGCATTAAGAAGTTTGCTATTAATTAAGGTTCGAAATGTTACGCTTGCTTGTTTCAATAAGAAGTTATTATTTTAATTAATTATATTTGAATAATAATTTTACTAATTTTAGTGAAATTTTAGCTAAAATCCCTATGCTTAATAAATGCCGCCTTTTAATGATAAACACTGACTCTATAACCTGGCTACTTAGTCAAAAGTTTCCTAGCTGATAATTATAATAAAATATAATAAATAAATATAAATACAATACAATAAACTTGTTTGTTTGCTAATATAAATATAATTATACAGCAATAGCTAATCTAATTAATCTTTTTCTTTATTGGTCATTGATGGAAATTCCGGAAAAATAGAGAAAACTATTAATTGTTGCACAATATTACTAACTTAAATAAATTTATACTAGATTTAAGAATTTATTTTTCATTTTAACTGACTAAACTTAATTAAATTTAATTAAGTATTAAATTGTGTCCAATAATTAAACTTAACTCAAATGTCAATTTTAAAATCCAATACTCAAATTGATTTAAACAGAATACCAATCAATTGGTTCAAAATTTTAATTCTTTTAATATTTTAAAATAAATAAATACTTTATTTACAATATATATACGAATTACTTAAATAAATTATTAAAAACAAATCTGTATTTATATAAAAACATTAATAATTATGGTTTGAAATTATATTGAATGACAACAAAAGTGATATGAAGTAAGAAATTGTTTGAATCGGAAATATAATTCGATTGATGGGAACCATCGATAAGAAAATATGGATTATTCGGACAATCAGTAAATGAATTGAAAGGCATTGCAATGAATTGTCAGAGAATTTAGTGTGAATTCAATGAAGGAAACTCAAAGAAATGAAGCAAGCTAAGTTTGGCTTAAGTTTGCACGAAGATATTTTGCAAAAATTTCAACAGCAACAAAAATTCCGAATATTTTCGAATTTCAATAAAATTCACTTTAATTCTATAGTCTTTTTGTGAAAGAATTGGTAAATCTATTTATTGTAATATTTGATCAAAAAATAGTTGACCTTCCGGTCAATACCGCTATTCCTAATGTTTGACACTATGAATGAGTTGGAAAAACTTTAAATTGAATTGTAATTAAAATTTTTGAATAAAACTTTTTTTCATTTAATCTCAATTATGATTTAATTCAAAAGTTTTTAGAAAATAATTGTTTCTCGACTTTCATATCATTTGGCAAAGGATTGAGATTTTTGTCGTCAATTATTTCAGTGAATGAACTCTTGAGGAAAAACATAACCGCAGTCTTAGTCGAAGATTCGCTTAAGTTTTGATTAGTTTTTATTTTTTCGACAAACAATTCGAAAGCGTTTTCGTTCTCTTCATTCGAGTCTCGAATCGAGTCAACGGATTGTCTATCGGTTTGTCTTTGCTTTTCCTCTTCGAACGAAATTTTCGACATTTCGATAGCGAGTAATAAATCCATAGAAGAGTCGTATTTATAGTTAATTTCAAAATTATTTCTGTCTTCAGACAAATATTTGCACTTAAGAGAACAAAATTCATGCGTTTCTCCAGTTCTCGGGTTTTTGGCCTTAGGTTTAGCGCAATAGGGATTCGAACAAACATTAGCGCAAACTTCGGATTCACTTTCAATTGTTTTGCAATTTTCTGTCAAATGATTATTTGATTTGCAATCACTTTCACAGTCATTATAGTCGATGTGACAGTCGTCGGGCCAGTCGTAAATAACAAATAGGTTGCTATGTCTGCCATTCCTGTCCTGAATCCATGAGTTCTTGTCATCAAAATCACTTAATGAAGATATAATCGCCTGATCTATAAGACTGTTGTCATTCTCATCGCAAAGATTGCTTAAGTTTTCAGTTGAATCGAGTGCCAGAACTCCAGGCAAACAATGTCTTTTGTGGTGCTTCAGACCGGGAGGGGTTTCGGGAGGTATTAGTCCGTTAGAAACTGCTGACAATAACTCAATTCTTCTGGTCTTTAATTTGTCGGTCAAATCAATTATATAGTTTCGGGAATTTCTTAAGTAATCGCAACTAATTATATCAGACATTCGATTGGAAAGATAGTTGAGATTGTGTTCCATATATTCGAAAATCGCTTTATTGTATCCGTGATCTTCCATATAATACCCGTAGACCGCACACCCGCACAAGATCTTCCGGCACCGGATCAGTTCTAGTGTTGCCTCATAGAGGAAGGGGTCATCTTCGGCAACTGTCTCCGAAGTGTTCGCATTTAATGCCAACCAATAGCAAAAAAGTTCTTTTTGTTTGCTTTTCGATCGCTCTATAAGTGATGTTTGGCTTTCATTCGACATATTGTTTAACTTATATTTTGTATAATTAAAGACAAATTTCTTCAGTTCTTTCATTTCGCAGTTCTGCGATTCGGCCACTCTTTTCAAAAGACATATATTCTGTTCAGCTCTTTGTGCCGCTTCAGAGCGGGTGCACCGGAAATAGCCACCAGTGCCTGAATTGTGTTTCTTCCAGGACTCTAAGCAGATCCAACAGAAATCGAATTTGCATTTAGAGCACCGCAAGTGGTTACAGCCGTCGGACTTCTGGATGTAGCTGGTGCAGCGTGGACACCTCTTCGCGTTCCGGACCAACCACAAGCTGTTGGCCGCGTCTTCGGTTCGCAAATAACTTTGTTTCAATTCCTCTGCTTTAATGTCACTAATTTTGATCATCCATTCCTCCCATAGCTTGCAATCACAAGGACTATGCGCTTCGCCTTTGCATTCCCAACAAAAGTAATGACCGAAACCACAATCAACGGCATGACTGATGGGCAGAAGGGGCGGCATATTTGCCAATATATACGACTGTTCGTCATTCAGAGATAACTTAGTTTCGGGTAAATAAACCGCTTGAGAGCAGCCCGGGTGAGGACACCTCTTGATGCAGGGGTTGCTCTCAATGAAGGCCTCGATGTCATTCTGCATGAATCGGTCGGTCAGGTTAGGAGAAACCACTTTCTCTATTATCTCCAAAGTGACCAAAAAGGAACAGTTAAACGCCGGACACGTTATGGCAGCCGTTTCGCCGCTTTCTATCTTCAGTTCCAAGTAAGTTCGCCAACAGTTCCAACAGAACCGATGACCACATTTCGAATCGACTATTGCTTTTGGATCTAATTCTAAAGAACATATTTCGCACAATTGTTTCACCGGTTGCTGTTCATCAGTGTCTTGAACTGTATTTTCAAACATTTCATTGTCTTTCATAAAATTTAAATCACTTTCTTTGACAGAAGTTTCGAAATCATTAAACCAGTGGTCAATCAGAGACTCCTGAGACCAGTCAAAAGACCGAAGACGCACTTCTGCCGTAGAAAGCGACACATTTAGCATATTTGATGTCTCGACAATCAATTGGTTCTTCGCTTCTTCCAACTCATGTGATTTAAAGACTAAATATTCTTCTTTCGGAATATAATCGGAACAATTGGCCGAAATAGCGTTCGACTGATTCGAGAAAACAATTTTGAACTCCAGATATCGCAACACTTCTAAGTGACCAAACTTTGCGGCCAACTCACAGGCCGTGTCTCCCGACTCGTTCTCAATAAAAAGCTCGCATTCATTGTCGACAAGAATTTTGACGCAATCGAGCAAACCGTTAGCAGAGGCCAAATGAAGAGCTGTGTTCCCATTCCTGTCCAACCCGTTTATATCAATTGTTTCGATCACTTTTTTGCTTTTGTTTGTCTGCCTAACCCTATTCCAGTCGAGTATTAATTTCAGACAATCAGCTCTTCTTCCATTCGAATTGTCTGAGTAACGGAGTTCCGGAGGTTCGGCCAACTCGTCATCAGTCCGCACCGGTATTTGACAAACTAAGTGTAAACCCGTTTGACTGAACACATTCTTTCGGTTTGGGTTTCCGTTGCAGTCATACAGAAGTTTTTTGACGAGTGCTGTCATTGACCACTTGCAGCACAAGAGGAGCGCAGATTCGAGCAATTCATTCAACGGTTCGTTTGCATTGAAACTCTTAAGCAGTTCCGAGTGCTCTTCAATCAACTTTTGCGAAGACTCTTCGTCTCCGTTCTCAACATATTTACGAAATTTGCTATTAGTTCCGCCCATTTCGACAATATCTGTTGATTGATATTATTAGTAATCAAAGTGAGTTAGGGATCACTTTTGTGTTCTTTAGACAAAATCGACATTTCGTTAGTAATCGAGAAATAAATTTACAAAAATAAGTCCCTATTATGTGATGCGATGTTAGATATGAATAAAATCGTTTATATTTCTTCATTCAAAAACTTATAATTAGTTTTTGAAAATTTGATTAAAACAATAAGGAAATCGATTGAAAGGTGTTGACGATAATGTGCTGGCTCGTTTTTATTAATTCAATTAGCATTAGAGTTCTGTGCAAATGATTGCTTCTCAATAGAAAAGTATTTACTTTTAGTTCAAATTCGTTTCATTATTATATTCTTAAGTTTATGTTAATTCGACTTAAGAATTAATTCTGTAATTTAAGCATGTCCTCAAATTCAACCAGGTCCGTATTTCGGATTCACAATAAAATTATTCAAATAGAGCATCACTTCTATTGCAAACACTTTATTTGATTAAATTTTTTAAAATCATTTCGAAATACCATTAAATTCTCTAATTGTTTGAGAGATGTGTTGTAAGAAAACAATATTTTCAGTGAAGTGTTCTTTAGAGCGCATAAACTCAAAGGAATTCAACGCAAAGAATATCATTTTTTTCGAATTTAATGATTATGCGCACAATTAATCCAATTCATACTTAGCTTCTCTATTATATACTCTTATATATACAGTACCTGTACTTAATTTATACCTAAATATCAATCTCTCCTCTCTCCTGCTCTCTCTCTCTCACTCTCTTGCGCTCTCCTCTCTCTCTCTCTCTCTCTTTCAGTTTTAATGCAGAATTTAAAGAATAAAACAATTTTAAAGTTTATTTTAATATATTTTAATATAACTATTTGTTTATTATTACAAAATCAGATCATTTTATTTGTACGTAATTATCAAAATTTAATTAATTTAATTTTCTATTTAAAAATCTAAATATAATTAAAACAAAACAAAACATTATTTAATAAAATCTATTTATATTAAAATACTTCAATTGGTTTAAGTCAATAATTTATAGGAATTCAAACAAATTCCTAATTCAATGCACTCTTCTCTGTCATCACATGAACTACAGGTCTGTTTGAGCGGACAATTCGTACAAAACGGGTCTAAATACCCGGTATTACCGAACGAACCCAAGTCTTCAATGCAAACAGTCTTTCCAATACTTTTATCACTTCTTAAAAGTCTATTTTTATCATTAATTTTTAATCTATGTCTCACTTCACCACTAATTCTCTTAATTTGATTTCTCTTAACAATCTTCTGCCGAAAGAATCGTTTGAATCCAAAAATTGTCGAAAAAATTATTATTAAAGTTATTAAAACTAAAAGACATAAAACTAAATACATATAATTGAATCGAAAATTTGGTTTTTTGATTAAATTGTCGTCAATTGAGTTCATTTCAATAAGGCTTTGATTAATTGGCAGCGAATTTGAAATCGTTTCGTTACTAACGTTGTAATTGAAATAGTGGTCGAGTCGTGAGTCGGAACTCTGGGATCTACACACCGACCCCAGTTTGATAGCTTTAAAGTCAACAATACCCGGGCTTTCAATTAAAACTATTTTTTCGGAAAATGTCTTTTTGTTAATTGAGGCCAATTTGAAACTATCGCTCAAATAGATCGCACCGTTAGTCACATCTAAGGCATAGTTTTGTCGCATTTTTTTTGCTGAGAATATCATTTCAATGTCTTTTCCAAAATAATTTCGACGAAATATATTGCCTAAAGAGTCCGACCAATAAACACAAAGGTTTGGTGGATCAACGGCGATTGCCCGGGCGTTCGAATCACAGTTGGTTCTGTCCACTGTCAGGGCACTGGCATTATTAATCAACGTTTGGCAAAGACAGGACCAGTTTTCGATCCAAAACAATATTTGCAATTCGCTGTCAATCGCAATATCGATCGGAAGTGAAATGTTTGTCAAAAAACTTTTCGATTCATTCTTTTCAATATCGAATGAATCGATTCGCGAAAACTCAGACAAAACCAAATAAAGAGTGTTTTTGACCGAATCCACGGCTAGTCTGACATGAGATCCTAAATCCATTCGAAACAATGGTTTCATTTCTGTTAAATACAGGTTTCGATCGTTTATATTAATAATTGCACTGAAGATGGTTTGAGAGGAGAGTTCGCACCAAATGAGGACATTTGCACAGTTAGACTCATTCCTATAGAAGTCAATTGCAGTGATTTGTGTCGACTTCGAACCGATTGAATCGTTTGATTCAAATCTATTCGAGTTTTCAATTACTTTCGACGAATGGAGTGAAGAGTTTGAAGTCCAGTATTTAAGGGAATGCCACGAACTCAGGACAACAACGTCTTCCTCTATCAGGGCTTCAAATCAATTAAGACTTATAATCGCTTTTCAATAAAAACTAATATATTTTTCAATATATTTAGAAATTTCTATAAATTCTAAAACATTTCAAATAATCTTAAATTAGAAACAATGCAAATGTTGGAAGAGATCGCAAACCGAAACCAATTGAAAATTAATACACATTTAGACAAATTGTGTCAATAATTGAAATGTTTGGACAAAAACATATTTGTGTCTCAAGTAATGGTCAATCGATTGTTACAATCTCTCGACTATCAGCTGATTATCAACTATTTGGTCGATATTTCAAACAATTTAATGCTATTTAATATCGAATTTATTTTAATTAAACATTTAATCTGTTATTGAGAGCAAAGAAATAAATATTAAATAATTTACTTAATTGTTGGGTTCGGACGGTTGGGAACAGTTGTGTGGATAGTCTGAAGAGACTGAAGAGAAAAGCGATGACCCAAAGAGTAGACAATTTGAAGATGGAGTCAAACATGTTGTTAGTCCTCGTCCTTACGCTCTTTGCCTTTGCCTTTGCCTTAACTACTCAATACTTCGATTAATGAATAGGTTTTAAATATTTTATTAAAATCTGAATTAGATTTGACATAAAATATTGAGACAACAGGTGTTCAGGTGTTGGTCTGTAAGAGAGAAACCGAAACCAAAACCAAAACACCAGAAGTGAAGACATGTGTTATTATGTGTGTCTCTATGCGATAGAGACGTAAGACTAGAATATTCCACAAAAAGGGCACAAATGCCTTCAAATACAGTACACATTAGTCTTAAACACTTAAACACTTGAATAAGTGAAACAACTGAATACAAGTTTTCAATGACTTTCGTATCGGAAATCATAAGTTATTTTAAATGACATCAAAGTTTACGTCGAATTGAGTCGAGTCAACGGCTCCTCCTTTTGTGACATACCGTTAGAATGGGATTGTTATTAGAGCTTAATTGACATTATATTATAAAAATTTTAGTCGAGTTTTTAATAATTAAAAAAATTATTTCAACTTTAAGTCCGGGAAAATTAAATATATTTATTGAGACTAATGTAGAAATTTGGGAAAATCTGAGTTTTCTAGGCTAGATATTATAGCTTTTGTTTGCAATTTTAATATGCTTGGCTGATTTTAACTAAATTCAGTCATTTAATGTCCTGTTTTAGCTAAATTGAAAAAAAGTTGCTTTACGTTCAAACCTATACAAAACCATTAAGTTTTTAAATTGATAATTTAGTTTTAAAAAATCAGATAAGCATGTTAAAATTCTAAACAAAATTTAATTAATAGAAGCTAAATAATGTTTAATAATTAGTTATCAAAACTCCGCCTCTTGTCTTGTTTTTAATAATTTCTCTACAATTAGACAATTTTTAATTGAATTATCACAAATCTAATTAAATTTAATCAAATAAAAAATTAATTAAAAGTTTATAACTTTTCCGAACTTCAAGTAATAAATTACTAATAATTTAATAAAATTTGATTTAATTTTAAAGTTGAATCTGGTTTAGATAATTCAAATAATGTGATAATTTATCAGAGAGGGGCATAAGATAAGAAATCAAAATGTTTGTTAACTTTTATATCAATTTTTAAACATACAAAAACAATATATCTGCATAGTCCGTTGGCAGTCCGCTGGCAGATTATGCAGATACTCTATATTGTTTTTGCATTTTTAATAAACAATTAAATTGTTAATTACCACTTTTGAACTATGAAATGCTCCCTTCACTGGTGATAGTGTATTATTTGACTTATTTTAATTAATTATAATAATTTATCTAAATTAAACTAAAGGATAAGCGTATCAAAAGCGTATTATATGGTAAAAATTGGTTTTTAATTACTATTAAATAAAAAATATATTCGAGAAAACTTTAGTTTAAAATTAGGTTTTACATTTAAAAATAGCTAAAACAATAATTAGTTTTAAAAATGTATATTTTACAAATATTTTCCTAACTTTTGCCTCACTAATAAATGAGTCATTATAAAGTTTTTTTTTAATAATTTATAATGATGCAAAAGTTAGGAAAATATTCGTAAAAATACTTTTTTTTAATTATTTATTATTTTAACTACATTAATTTAATTATTATTAATTTAAGAATAAAAATAAGTTTAATACAGACAAATTTGTAATACAATAGTTATAGTAATAATACAAGTTTTAAAATAATTAAGGCAGAAAAAGCATCTTGTTCTATTTTTAATACCTAAAATAAGTATTTCTGTATCCGCTTTTGTATAAACAAAACAATAATTTATAATTATATTGTATTTATAAGTTTAATATTAATATTAAGATCAATGATAAAAATTTCCATTTGTAATCTCTAAAACTTATAAAAATAAACTAAGATTTTAAACTTATTAAGAATTAAAAAATTTAATATTTTTACAAATAGTTAAAAATTAGACTAAATGCAATTAAAAATGAGTTAATATTAGTTTTTATCCAATATATAACAAAAACATTATATATAAATAAATTTGAATAAATTGTCTAATACTGACAAATTAGCTGTACTTACTATTACAGTGCTTACAAATTGAATGATAGACTTTTGATTTTATGTACAGACACTGTAATTCAAAATGATACAAAAATTTTGTTATATAACGTAATTAATAATTACCGGTATAAATAAAGCAACTTGTACATTTTATAACTAGCTTTACATTTTTAACTTTTACTAAGTATGAAATAAGTACTATATAAGAACTACGAAATAAGTTCAAATATCGGAGAAACATAAAAGTTTTTAATTTAAAATTTTTATCAAATTTACAAATATAATCATTAATCAATATAATTATTTAAAACTTATAATCATTTTCTCTAATTTTTATTTTAAACTTTTGTTTTAATTAAAATA
>JAQFXP010004837.1:0-10054 GCA_034693685.1 Belba bartosi
CCATTTTTATCCCTTTTCCATTTTTATCCCTCAATTTTTCTGCCCGACCCACTTGATAGAAATGGACCTAGACTGTACTATAGAAACAAATATTATATAAAGATATTATGGAATAAATATATATTTCTTTATATTATATATATTTTTTAGTTTTTTTTATTTAATATAATTTTCAAGTTTTCAAATTTGAATTTAAAATTAGTTTTTTTTATAATCATGCAAATCATCGTGGTGTAAAAAAGGAGTTAGGCTAAAACTAATTTGTGATATGAATTCTAATTTAAAAATTAAGCCAACGATGAAATTGAGAGACGAGACGCGAAAACTCATCGCTCAGTCACTACTCTCTCAGTCTCTGCTCTACTTTTTACTAAAATTATCTAATATTTAAAATCCAATATAAAAACAAAGACATTGCGTAGGGATTGAAGAAAAAAATGATATCAAAACAAAAATTTCAGAACTACTACATCTGACAAATAAAAAGCAAAACTGTTTGTAATATATTTTATTGTAATAATAATAACTATTTTTATTATAATTTTAAAATAATAAATTTATTATTAATTGAAAATAATAAAAATTTGTTCAAAGATTATGTTATTTAAATAAAATTTCAAAAATATTTGATATTATAATATAATAGAAAAATAAAATAATAGCAATGCAGTAAAAAGTATATATCGAATAAATTAGTTTCGTTTTTGATATGTTTGCCCTGGTACACAATTTGGCAATTTTAATTTAATTCAAATATTTTCTGTTTGGATTCATTTTCATATTAAAAACAAAAGCAGAAAAATATATAATAAATATAATATAAGAACAAATATCAAGCAAGAAGGAAAAAAAATTCATTTACAAATGCATGACTTGTTTTTAGATCAAAAGCTCTCTTTTCTCAAACAATTCTTTGACAAAACATTATTTGCTTATATCCTAAGCACTAAAAAACGCTTTTATTTGCAGAAAAAAACTTTTGTTTTCGATGCGATTTTTTCTGTTGTCTTATATTTTTCTGATTGTCTTCTTATATAATACTTATCGAAAACAAACAAAATTTTTTCTTCTGGTGTTGTAATAGAGAATTAGAAGTGAAGGGAAGTGCAGAAGAAGTGGTCGAAAAACAAGATGAAAAAGCTATAGAAATAATAATAATTTGATTTCAGAATCAGATTCTTGACGACTGGTGAGAGCAGTAGTACTACTCTTACTGTTAGAATTGGGCGGTAGAGGAGCGGAAAGGGAGTATTGATAGGTTTGCCGACGATTCTTAAACTGGGAGACAGTTAGTGCAAACCAGTTGTTATCATTCGAAATGATTAATAGAAACTAATCATTAATCTTAAGCCAGAGTTTGTTTTTTCCACTTTTTTCTATTGCTTGGACTCTGTTTTCAGCTATACTTTTCACTTATGTTTGGCTTTTGAGACCAACTTTTCAATAGAGAGAATATATTGAGTAAAAGATAGAGTGAGCGGAGGGAAAGAGTGGGGAGAGAGAGCAGGGGAGAGAGATTAGGGGAGAGAGAGAGCAGGGGAGAGAGTAGGAAAGAGAGAGAGTGAGAGTAGGAGAGAGAGAGAGAGAGTAGGGGAGAGAGAGAGTAGGGGGAGAGAGAGAGAGAGTCTCGACTTGTGTTACGTAATACAAATGAATAAGAAATAAATGTATAAAAATAGGTTTAACTGTTTGGCAAAAATCTATGTTCTTTTAGCTAAGAAGATGTAATCTGAGCTCGAGATTCATTGCTTGAATTCGTTTTCAAATGCAATCCAATCGCTATTTTATTTGTTGGAAATAAAATATATAAATATCTATAATTGAAATTTGAAATCAATGTATTCTATGTTTAGAGTACTAACATTAAAAGTTTGTCTGGAATTGAATTGAAGTTTTCCTAAATATTTACATTAAATATAATTTTATTTAAACTATAGTTAAATTTATTAGTTTTTATTAATTTTAATTATATAAATTACAAAAATAACTTTAATGTTTGTTAAAATTTTAAAAATCAATTAAATTTAGTATAGTAATTACTTACTAGATCTAAATAAATAATCTAAAATTAATTATTATAACAAACACCCATGCTGTAATTGTTTATATAAAATGCAAATATTTAGCTTAATTTTTCTTAAAACTCAGTTTTAGTTTATTATTAAAAGATTAATTAATTTATATCTAATTTGTGTTTTTCAAATAAAAATATACAACTAATAATTAACTGTAAATTTTCAAAGCATTTTATTCAAGCTAGGCAACTTTGTTTATAAAGTATTAATCCAGCACGCTACGGGTAGTTGTCTAATGCTTTGTTCTAAGTAATGTTAACACTTTGTTAAGATAATGTTTATATGGTTTAAATGTTGCAATTTAGCAAAATGCTGATAAAATTTTATCAGCGTTAATTTGTTTATTAGGAACACATTTATTAAATAAATTATAATTTAGACTGGCAATTATATATTTTTGCCTAAAACGTTTGTTAGTAAGTTATTTATAACTAAATAATAATAACAAATAAAAACACTAACTAATAAACAAAATTAATTTAAAATAAAATATGCAAATACGTAAAAGTTATATTTTTAAATTATTTAATTGTATTACTAAGTTATAAAAAGTCTTTGCAAATAATATCAGGATTAAAATCTACATATATATTTTTTGCAAAATAAATACCTTAATAATATGTAGCTATGTTCTATTTAGTTAATTATAAAAATATCAAATAAAAATTAATAAAATTAAAATAATCAATTAAAAAAATATAATCTAAATTTTTATATTTAAATAATGAGTTCAATAATGAGAAATGCATTTTCAAGGCATTTGCAATCCACAGGAGAACTGAAAGGTTAAAAGCAATGATTCTATGGCTCAAATGTTAGAGTGAAAGACAACATTTGTTTGGGTCTTATGTAAGCTTCGAGTAAACAGACGTTAAACTCGTTTTTCAAAGAGTTTTTGGTTTCCTATTAATTGCGAAACTAATTGCATCTCAAAAAAAAAATTTCTTTTCGATCCTCTTCTCTATAATTTGAAAATATATTTCGCTTTTCTAATGTTTGCCAAATGAATAGGAAACTAAACTTTTTATAGAATAGTGACCAGGTAAAAATTATATTCATTTGATCTCAAGTGGTACTTATTCTTTTCTCTTATTCTTTGATGTAATTAGCATTTAGAAAATGAAAACTACTTTTAGTTCAATAGATATCTAACTTTTGTTTCAATACTCTTTTACTAAAAGTTTTTAGCTTTTTATTAAATGAATTTTTGTTTTTTTATTTACTTAAACATTACATTAGCTCTACTTTATTAACTAAATTATTGTATTTTTGTACTATCTTAGTAATAATTAATAATTAAAATGTCTTGCTTAGATATGTTTTTATATTATTTTTTATTTTATGCTGTTAATTTAAAAAAAAACATTATTGTTAATTAATTATTATAATTATTTTTTATATTTAATTGTTTTTTCTACAAATATTTTTAAATAAAAAGTTTCTAAATAATATAATTAAATAAAAATTGCATCAAGAATATTTTAAAACCAACATGATATTTAGATTTTTACAATTAAATAAAAATATTTGTATTTAATCTGATTTGGGATTTAATTTTGTCTTTGAGATAAAATTAAATATTAGAACAAAATTGAATTATATTTTGGATGTTTTGGGCAAAAAAATATAATAAAATAATTTGTTGGCAAAAACATTGATATATAAATAGAAGAATAACTCGAACTGAATGAAAACGGATAGAGATTTCTATAATATCATCAAATGTTTGAGAGAATCAATGCCTGAGTTTACGAGCGATTCATTGGATTGACTGACAATTCCCTGGACTTGACTCGAGGTCTCTCTGATTAACGATTGAATCGCTAGAAGTTTTCAAAGACCTGAAGGGGTTATACGTCTTCTAATGGGAATTCTCACTCACTTTTGCACTAAACCAATACTAGAAATGCGCTCTCGGTCCGGGTTTTTGTAAAAAGTTATTTATTTTTTAAAGTAAATTATAATTTTTATCTTAATTTTTAATTTAAATTTATGATCAAATTTAATGAAAAAGTTTATTTAAAAACCTATGTTTATGATTTTAATATGATTTTTTGGCATTTAAATAAATTATATATATTTTTAAATTTAAATTATATTGATACAAGAATTTTCTCTATATAGTTTATAATATTATTTTAATAAGTTTAAATTATTAAAACAGAAATATTTGCAAAAATAAACAATTTGATTTATTTTATTAAATAAAAAAATACTTAAGCGGTTGGAAACAAAAAACAAATAAACATTTTTGTTTGAAGTTATTAAATATTATTTTCAACGTTATTATTCGTTTTAGTTTTATTTTGATTATTGAATAAATTATAAGCTTTTAAGAGAATAAAAACACATAAATAATTTATTTATTCAGTTTTCATTAAAATTATTCCTATTGTGGGCTTTGGGCTAAAGTAATGGCAGAAAAATAGTACAAATCTATAATGACAGCCAAAAACTGCACACAAAGTGCAACAAAACCAAGAATTTCAAAATGTATTCCAGAATAGAATATATATATATATTAAGCAAATAAAACGATAGAATATTCTGTTAATACGAAAAATATATATTTGCCTCAAAAACTTCATAATTCAATTTGAATTAATTAAATTACTGTCTCTTTCATGCCTTCGAGTCAAATAAAATTTAAAGTCGAAAAAATGCCTCAAAAATAATCGCCAAATATTCTCGACATAAATCAAATTATTAATTGAATAATGAGTTTAATTTAATTAAACAAAAATTTTTGCTAAACTTTTTAACTATAATCAAAAGAATTAATTTTTTAAATTTGAATTTAAATTAAATCAATTTTATTTATTTTTCAAACTTGATACATTAATGTCGCATTGATATAATTTTCGAATAAATTTTGAAAATATTATTAGAAATTATTTTAATATTTATGATTTGATGAACTTTATAAGTCTAAATATTTTATTCATTTAATTATTTATGCATTAATTTATTACAAAATATTATATAATATTGTTTTATAACCACTAATACTAAAAGAGATTAATTTCCAAAGTTTTGATCGGATTTTACAGATTTATTATCCGATTATTCATTCAATTATTTCTTTAATCTAATAAATTATTCATTACTTCAATAAACAATTTATTTATTATATTTTTGATTTAAAACTCATTTAACTCAGAAATAGTGATAAGAATTCATTTTAAATAATAGTATTCAAAAATAAATTACTTTTATTTCTGATAAAAACATTGTAAATTATTTATAGAATTTACTCAATTTATCCCATTTTTCTATTTTATTCAATTTTGTTGATAAATATTATTTTCTTCTTAAAAACTATCGATTTTTTCAAAGTTTAATAAAAAAAACAAAATTTTTAGTTTGCGAATACGCCTCAGAGAAGGTGAAAAAAATAGTTTTGTTATTAAATTTGAATTTCATTAAATATCTAAAAAAGTTTTTTAATATTTTAATATTAAACAGGATATAACCAGGAGTAAATATATTCAATCTACATTTATATATATGTATATTTCTTTTTGAGCAACAAAATACTCCCAATTTTATACGTAATAAAAATGCAAATTATTATCAATGTCTACAAAAAAAAAGAGTAAAAAATTAGTTAAAAATTCAGTTCAGTTTAGAATTTATTTGAAATAAAATGTTTAAACAAATAATTAAAAATTTAAACTAAATTTGACTCATGTAAGCAAAATTGGAAAAACAGTTGACAAAAAAAATAAATACAAAAATATAAAAAACATTTTATTATGAAATTTAATTTTGTGCCGAAAATAACAATAAGAAAAATAGTAAAACGGATTTCAATGATAGGATTATGTGATTGTTTGTCTCTATTTTTTTATATTAAGTTTTTTGGTTCACTATTTCGTTCTTTACATTAGAAATAGACGGAAAGAAATCTTTTTCCTAAAGAATCGAAAGAAAACGACTCATTCGATAACAAAAACACATTTATTATCATAAGTAAAGTCTTGTATCACACCTGAAGATAAAAATGAGTTTTTTCTACTCAACTCTCTTTCTTATTCTTTCAAATGCAGACAATATTTTTAAAGAGAATCGGAGAAAAAGTGTCTATTCTTTTAAGGGGTAAGTGAGTAGAGGCGCCAAAAAAATGTTAATAAATATTGTTTTTATTTGAAGTCCAAAACGCAACTAAAATAAACTATAAATTATTGCTAAAGATTTTGATTAAAACACTCGTTTATCACAAATATCTATAGTGTGTAATAAATTTTGGTTCTGGGTGGTTTAATAATAATTTTCTCGCCATTCTATTGCCCTTTTTGTTTATTAATGTCTGTTTTGAGAATTAAATTCTTTACTATATTTGCAATATATGTTAAAAAAAATTATATTAAAAATTAAGTTTATGCAAAAAATTTGATTAAAAACAAAAACTAAATTTGTGATAAAAATATTTTTAATATTATCTAAATATAGCTTAAAATATTTTACACATTTATCAAATTAATAATTTAATACTATTTGCATATATTTAATATTAAAACAATCCAGTGCTATTAAGTTATTTTAAAAATAAATTTAGTATTAAACGTCAAACAACAAAGATAAAATATTAAATTTACATTTTGCAGCTAATTCTAAATATAAATATAAATTTAATTTATAGTTAAAAATTAATAATAAATTAGATTATTATAGTTTAAAATAGTTTAAAGTAAAACACTTATAATATTTCAATAATTTTCTAAGATAATTAAATAATCTAGCAAACAAAAATTATTAATTAAATTTATAAATATATAACTTTTAATTTAAAATATTGTCTCATGCATACTTTTATTAATAAATGCAATTTAAAATTTTTATATATAATTGCACCAAAAAAAATCAATAGAGAAACGTTGAAATTAAAATCTAAATTAATATTTTCGTAGAAAAATCTATAATTTATTTCGAGAGCCGAGACTTTAATTTAGCAAGAGCTTAAACTTTCGTGTTTTTATGATCCCAACCCTTAAACACGAAACTAATTATTTTATGAATAGATCCTTAATATTAATGAATTAATTATGAATACGAAGGGAAGGGAAGGAAAGACGAAAAAAATAATAAATTGCAGTTAATTAAGAAAATAAAATAACACATAAAATACTATATTGAGGAAAAAAAAGTTATTAAAATAATCATAATTAAAATTTAAGAAATTTATTCATAAATATTTAAAATAAATTTAAAATAAAATAAATTTAATTTAATAATAAACAAGGAAGTAAAATTTCGAATTTAACAATGTAAACAAAACAACAAAAATAAAAATTTATATTAGCAATTCTAAAAATAGTCAAGTTAATTAAAAAAATAGTTTAGCAAATTAAGACAAATTTAAATTGCAATTTATTATTATAAAAATATTTTAAAATTGTTTAAAACGTTTGTAAAAAAATATTTTAATATAATTAAAAAAATTGTCTTGTTAATTAATTTTAAAAATTATACTGAAATTATACTGCAATTTAAAATTTTTTTATATAACTTTTTTAAACATAAAAAACCCTTAAAACAATCAAGACTAAAGCAATTTCATTAATGTCACAAAGAGAAATATATATAAAACATATTGAATTAAATTGTCAATAAAAAAAATTCATTTCATTTTAAGAAATAGCATTTTGAAATTAGAAAAAAGTAAATTTCTAAAACAATTTTAAAATATAACCCAAATTGGTTTCAACAGCACATAAGACGATACATCCCCAGGAGTTTAAAGGGATATAGTCGTACAGTACGTCTCTCTCAGTCACTATTTGTTCGGTGTTTGTGGTTCGTGTCTGAGCTCTGATTGATAGCGTCGGTTCACTAGACTTTAAAAGCAATATATAAACTAAGCTTTTCTGTCGACCCCTTTCCCGAACCAGTCTATAAGAGTCTGCATTGAGAATACGCCGCGTTGTGAGAGTCGACTATAATGAGAATAAGCTATTAATTTCACATTTTGTCGCTCTCTTTAATTTTGTCACTATTTTTTCAAATAATTTTTTATTCACTCTCTTTTTCTTTTTTTCCTCACCCATTTCCACTCCCACTCACTTTAACTTATTCTAGTTCACAATGACTTGTATTGTACTCCCAGTGCTTGGAGTGGAATGTGCAAGGTTGGTTAATTTGAAAAACCAACCATAAAGTTGTTACATTAGAAATAAAATAATAACATATCTAATTAACAAATATAATTTATAATTAAAATTCGTATATAAAAGTGTTATGGCAACTATTTATATATTAAAAATACTAGCTTAATTAAAAATAACAAGTTAATTTAATAAATTTCTATGCATATAAACACTTTTAATTAACTCTTATTTAATCTAAAATATAATAATAAATAAATTTAAATTGCAATTCTTGAAACTTATTCTAATAAGCTAATTTATTTTCGGCATTTTTAAATTCAAAAAATTATCATAAAAAATATTTTTAAATTAAAAAATTTGCTCTAATTTATTACACCCTTGGTTATTCCAAGTGCAGAGCACAAGTAGTAGTACTGTTTTTTCTAACTGAAGTCAAGAATTTATTTCTGACTCTATTTCTTCCGCACAAAAGAAAGAGGAAATTAAATATTCTTTTTATTCTTTTTACAGAAAGATATATATCTCAATGACAAGAGTTTTTTTCTGCTGCAAAAGTGAAGAATAGTCGAGGGGTTACTCGAGAGGGGATGAGAAGATTTTGTGCTCAAAAATATAAAAACTAAAATATATTTATGCAAAAAATAACAATAATTCTCGAGATGTGAAATGCATTTCATCTAAATCTCAATTTCTTATAAATATGAGCCAAAATATAATGCATCAAAAATAAGAGATATTTTTTGTGTGTCTTTTCTCGGATTTTATTTCCACTATCACTAGAATTGT
The DNA here is from genome assembly GCA_034693685.1 of Belba bartosi. Lineage (NCBI taxonomy): Eukaryota > Metazoa > Arthropoda > Arachnida > Sarcoptiformes > Damaeidae > Belba > Belba bartosi. The sequence goes on from JAQFXP010004837.1 coordinate 8,969, forward strand.
AGTGACTTTTCACGAGTAAAAGCTTAAGAAAACAAAAGTAATTTTTTTGTTTTTTTATTTAACTCGTTTCTCGACTATTGTATAAAACACTTGAGACATAACAATAGATTCGGATTGCGTTTCAAATGTCTTTTTATGTATTGTTTTCGACTAAAAAAATGAGTAGATTCTGTCAAATCTTTTTACACAAATAAAATCAAGTAAATGCTATTTCAAAATGTATAAATTGTAAATGTACATTTTAAATTTTGCATACAACCACGCAGTTCAACAAACTCAACATCAAACTTTAAGATTTTAAATAAAAACTATTATTAACGAGAATTTAGCATAATAGAACATTTATTTATTAAACAAACAAGTATATAATTTATTTTTTAAATATAAACAAAAGGAAAATATATATTTAATATCTTTTAAATTAAAATGTCATTTGTATATTATTTATATAAAATTTAAAATTTTTAAAAACTTTATTATTATCGAGCTAAATTTAATTGAATAAATAAAAATTCATAAAATATTTATTTTTTTAAAAGGTACCCAGATTTATTTACCCAGCCATATAAATTTCATGAACATTATTTTGTGTACAAAAATTAAAAATTATTTTTTTTGAATAGAATTTTAAAATTTTATTTTTATACAAAATATATGATTCAAATATTAAAAGGAAATCTTTGAGTGCAATGAATTACGAAATGCATAAATTATTTTTCACTTTTGCATAATAAGAATAGAAAAAAACATAAAATTTAAAATTTATTTCTTTTTAAAGAATTTTCCCATTTTTTTCGCTGTACTACCGAATGCTTTAAATATCCATTGACTTTATAACTGTTGTTCAAAATGTAATTTTATTTTTTACTGCATATAAAAAATATAAAAATATAAAATATATAAAATAAGTTAATACTAGCGGAGAATAGCTGAGAGGGAATTAATAAAAATAAAGTAGTATAAAAAAGGCAAGGCATAAAAACAATAAAAATATAGCCAAGAGCATAAAGAGCGTAGAGAGAGAGAGAGAGAGAGAGAGAGAGACAGAGAGAGAGAAAGAGAGAGAGAGAGAGAGAGAGAGAGAGA
>JAQFXP010004838.1:0-10053 GCA_034693685.1 Belba bartosi
CTTCTCTCCTTCCCCCCCCCCCGCTGATGGATTCGCTTATTAAAGTAATGGAGCAAAAATTGTAGGCTTAAATTTTCGGTATATCGTTTATTATTATAACGGAGAATAACATTTTTTGTGCCAATTTTTATTTTAATAACGGGAATATTTTAACTGTTTTTATTTTATTAATAAAAAAGAAAATTTCTTAGTTTTATTATAATAACGGGAGCGTTTTTAGGCTTTATTATAATAACGAGAAAAATTCCTTAGTTTTATTATAATAGCGAGAAATGAGTTAGCTCTTTTATTAATAACGAGAGATCATTGGAAAATGTTTTATTAATAGTATGGAAATTTAATTTTTTTTTATTAATAGCGGAAAAAGTTTAATCTTTTTACTTACAAAAAAAAATTTTCTTAGTCTTTATTATAATTACGGGAATAAAGTGAGTTCTTTTATTAATAGCGGGGAAAATTTTTAACTCCTTTTACTTACAGCAAGAAACATTCAATATCTTTATTGTAATAGCGGAAAAAGAGTGAGACCTTTCATGTACAACAAAAAAAAATTAATAATTCTTTTCTAATAACGAGAGAATTTAAAATCTTTATTATAATAGCGAGAATATATAGAGCTTTTATTATAATAGCGTAAGAAAACATTTTAGGTTTAAAGTTTCGGTGAATCGTTTACTATAATAGCGGGAAAATGGTTAATTTATTCATTTACAATTGAAAAAATTTTTTAGTTTTATTATTATAACGGGAAAATGGGTGATTGTACCAGTATAAATTCTGTTTATTAACAACGGGATTTTGAAAGTGATGGACTATAATTAATATTAATAAGAATTCTTTTTATTTTCAATTGAATTGTCATTGATGATGGTACTGGTATGATTTCTGTTTATTACCAACAGGATTTTGGGAATAATGGAATTTAATTAATATTAATACCATTTTTCTTTATTTGCAATGGGATAGTCATTAGTGATAGTACCGGTATGATTTCTTTTTATTAACAACGCGATTTTAAAATTGATGGAATCAAATAAATTTTAATGCCAATTCTCTTTATTTGCAATAAAATTATCATTGGTGATGGTACTAGTATAATTTTTGTTTATTAACAACGCGATTTTGGAAGTGATTGACTATAATTAATATTAATAAGAATTCTTTTTATTTGCAATGGGATAGTCATTGGTGATGGTACTGGTATGAATGTATAGAGTTTGTAGAATTACCTAAAATGCTATAATTTAAAAGTACCTAGGATACATGTATAACATTCTCTATTTCGGTTTTGGTTAATAAAATTATTAATTTCGGATTAAAATCTATTGTCCTAAAGCGTATGAGTAATTTATAAATGTGTGGTGTGCCTTCCGGAGCAGTGTTCAGAAAGGGGTATAATCGGAAACACGTGCTCTACGGGAGACACATTCACAGGAAGTGTAGCTCATTTGGGGGTTTAGTTTGAGTTTAACTGCCGGGCCTTCCTGGGCGGTTCGGCTAATTTAAAGTGTCCGATAAACGAATCACAAATTGAACTTTAAATTATGACTTATAAACACAAAATCGAATTGATGAGTGTTTTACACTCTTGACCGGAAATTCGGTAAAACCTCACTTTCGGTGGTTGTACTTCACTTTTATTATGTGTTTGAATACAGTTTGTATTCGACCCAACTTTAGGTTTTACTTTAGTTTAATTATTACTTTAATTAATTAATTAATTTAAACATTCTTTTAATTAAAATCAATTTATTTTATTTCACTTTATTTATAATTTAATTCTCGACTCAGACTCTAAACTATTGTTTTGTTTGAGGAGTTCTAAACTCAACTTTTACTTACAACTTAAAACTCATAACTGATTTTTGTTTTACATTTTGTTTGACTTATCTCTTTTGAGATAAGTCATAATTTTAAGTTTAGTTTTATGTTTCATCTGATTATAATTTTGATATCATTTGTAAGTTTGAAAAGTGTGTGTATGAGTAAAATGTGTTAATTATTAAACGAGTCATTTATCGTTCACTACAAATGTATAGAGTTTGTAGAATTATTTAAAATGCGATAATTTAAAAGTACCTAGGTTACATGTATAACACCCCCTTCCCCGGTCTTGTTTGATAAAATTATAAATTACTGACTAATATCTATTGCTATGATATGTATGAGTGAAGTACTTATTTATAAAGTTTACTAAAATACCAGAAATGTTATAATTCAAAAGTTAACCCGGTACTGGTTAAATATTTCCTGCTCTGACCCTGGTCACTAAAATTTATAATTAATGCATTTAATCTATTCCTATTATACATAAGAGAACTGTATTAACGTCTAAAGTTTATTAAATTACCAGAAATGTTATAATTCAAAAATATTATACCGGTTTCGCGCGCTTTTAGTTGATTGTATTTTAATTTTAAAATTTTTAATTTAGTTATAATTAACATTTAAATGACTTTAGTCCAAAATGTATTCAATTTTATATAATATTTGTAAATTAAATACTAATTATCTTTTTTTATCCACAATTTGTGGTTATTTGTTTTGTATTCTTTGTTCTCACAATTGGTTTTTGCGTTTCAAATACTGTCCGAAATGTGCGGAAAATTTTAGTAAACGACAACTTTAGATGTATCTTCACCGCATTTTCGGTAATCAAATTCATTGTAGATATTGTGACAAAAAGTTGGTTAATGGCGATAATATGTGAACATCTCGTGTGTCAAGAGTGCAAAATGTATTGGTTTGACGAAAAGAATAAAAAATTTAGTCGATATTGTGGTCAAGACTTAAATGTTTGACTAATTCGGCGTCAAATTTATCGACTTTTCGTATAAACGAATAATCTCTAAAAATTGTTTTAATTATAAATTATTTAGATTTTAGTAAATTATTGCAAAAATATTTTTCTTTTAAAATAAAATACTTCTTTTAATATAAATATTGTCTAAAAATTGTCAAAATTAACAAAATTTCCGTTAAATCGGTATTTATTGCAAATTTGGTTTAATCGATTAAAACGAATTGTAGAAAATAATTCATTTTTTAATCGATGTTTGGATTAAAAGACAAAGTTTTGAAAAAATTGGAAATTCTTTTGGATTTGACTTTAGATTCGGATTATTGTAACGAAAAGATTTTATTGAATTTAATGTATTTCAAAAAAGTTTATCTATTAATACATCGAATATCCAATTGGTTAAAGTGTTGCTCTGTTTGACCAAAACCTGAATCATATTAATCAAGAATTTATTGATTACTCTATTGTATTGATTCGGTAGAAAATCTTTATATGAATTGAATGATTGGACTTAAAATCGACACAAAATTGTATTTAAATTAGCGTTTAATCAAAGATACCATTTATTGGATCAGATAATCGGTTTCTATTATGAATGAATTCGATGTCCAACTCAACGATTGGTCGACAAAACTGATTGATTTGGATCCGGAACTGTTTGGCGAAAGTCGTTGTCTTGAGTTCCAACTGATATATAAATACTGAATCGAAATCAGAAATCTGTTCGGAGTTGTGTCTGAAGTTAAGCCAAATTTGGCTTTAATTCAATCGCAAAATTAACTGATTTTTAAATTTGGTTTTAAATTGTTTGAAATTCATTTTTTTCATACTTTCAATAATTGAAATTTTATGAGAAATTAGCAATTATTTAGAATTTATTTAATTAAAAATTATAATTTTTGTTAATTTTAAGAATTGTATTAATTGTGTATTCGACCTATAATTTATTTTATGTTTTAATTTAATGATTTGAGTTGAGTTAAGTCAGATTTTAAGTTTAATTTTGTTATTGAGTTTGAATTAGATTTTAAGTTCGAATTAATTGGACTTAGTTTTCGATTTCGATTTAGATTAGAATTCAGATTTAGATAAGAAAATAATTTACTTAACGATTACTGACTATTGATTAACGGCTTTCTAACTGAAATTTTACTTTTATTTCAATTTTTGATTTACTTTTCAAATTTTTATTCAAATCTATTGTTTAGCGCGAATTCAATTCAATATTAAAGCAAATATTTCGAAACAAATTTTATAATGAAGTTATAATAATATTTATATTAATAAAATATATTTATTGATACTTTATATTAAAATATAATAATATCAATAATTTAAAGTTTGATCAAATAGATGGTTTAGATTTGGTTAAAGTAAATTAAATTGTTTAAAATTTGATTAAATTTATTAACTCGACTCTAGAGTTCAATTTTAAAAATTCTGTTACTTTTGGTTATTTCAACTATTTTTAGACTAAATTTCGGTTCAGAAGAAATATTGCAAAAAAAATTAGAAACTCATCGATCCATTGACTTGAATGCAAAACCATTTGAATGTAATTTGGATCTAGCTATTTAATTTTTGACAAAAATCTCTCGAAAATGTATTAAGATTATACTGTTTAGTTTTGTTTCTAAATAATTATTAAATTTGGTTTATATACAATTAAATTTAAATATATTGCATTATTTTAATTTAGAAATTTTAAATATTTTCAGCCAAATATCATAATTTAAATATATAAAAAATTTTTAAACATACAAAATTTCCACATTTAATGCAATTAAGTCTTATTTACAAAAACATTAGTAAGTATAGGAATGGACAACAATATAAATCAGTTAAATTAATCAAATAAATTTAGGCGAAATTAACTAAATAACTAACTTTATGTAAAGAACTAAACTCGTAATTTATTTATAAACAATTTTTTATTCTGCCTAAAATTAACATTTTATTAATGGCTGACTAACAGCCCTTCAATTGTATTGTATTTTGCTTTGAAATTAAATTAATGTAAATTGTTGTTAATCGTTTGCATTAACTTAATTAACAATTTTTGCGCAACTTGACAACATCAGCCAATTTTTTTTGCTAATCATTAACAAAACTGTTTGTTGATTCAATGCAAAACATGATTTAAATTGCGTTTATTTTTGACACAACTCTCGCCACAACTAGATAAAAAATCTAGCATTTAGTAGACGAAAAGCTTAATTTATTTAAAATTGCAAATAATTGTCATTCTTATAAACATTCATTTGCGCCATTCGTATTGCCCGATACCCCGCGCGCTATTGCCAACAACAGCAACAGTAAAGTCGACGTTCAATTACGTGACGCCTTCTAATCGCCCGTCACAACTTGGCGCATTTATTAGGACTGACCAGAATTATTAGCCTTGTAATTCGCTTATTCATTCGAGACGTTGACCATTAATTCAATTCCAAATAATAATACATTTTTCGAATATTATTTTGGTGACAACTGTCCGCCCATTGTCGGCCGTCCACTAAATTTTATCCCAAAGATTTTCTTTGCGGAATTCTATTGGTATTTGCAAGCGGCCTCAGGTTTAACAACTGTTATCGATCAATTCGCTCACAACATTTTAAAAAGCAATAAGTCGTTTTTATTTTCGTGGCTTAACGTTCGGCCAATTAAACGTAACATTTTGTTACCATTTCTCGTTGCAAAATTATTTATCGCCTTTATGTAGTTTTAACTGCAACTTTAACCGACCCAAAACTCAAGCTCTATGGCGCCAAAAACAAGATTAATGTCGAAAACTGTTTGAATATATTTGAAGTTATTTTTTGTGCATCCAATACAAACACCGATACCGACAAAGCGATTAAAATTATGTTATATCGGACCGCCAATGCGTTTAAATTTTATTCTGATGAAATTGCAATCAAATTCAAAGCACAAATGAAAAAATATAATTGTGAGCTACATCCGCATTTAAAAATTCAACAAACCAATTGCACATAAAAGTCACTATACATCGATTTTACAATATTGTGATCGCGAAACAAATCAATCAAAAAACAAACACAAAAGCCGTCTATTCAGCGCATTTACAACAAAAAAAATATTGTCATTGCGATTGTTTAAATTGCTCAAAAACAAAACAATCGTTCAAATCCAACCGCTCCAAACCCGTCATTAACATTTAAAATCGGAAATTTTGTCAAACAATTTTACCCATCAAATCTTCTATTTCTTAACAAAATTTGCCTAAATTTAAAAGTTTGTTAATAGTAGTTGCCCAGATCTCAAACACTAATTATTGAATTAATAATTTATGCTGATATATACGTGTTAAGGATAACGAAATTATTAAAGCAACGGGGAAATTTTTAATTTTTTCTCGCTAATAACAAATGCTATTAAAAAATTGTTAAATTTGTTTGTAGTAAATTGTAATATTAACAAAATGTTAAATTTTTAAAATTTTTTATAAACAAACTTTTCTCAAAACAACAGTTATTTGTTTTTGAAGTGCGAAATAATTGACGCAACTTTCAATTAAAGTCTAATTTATGTAAAATTTATTAAATAATTAACTGAAATAAAAACAAATAAAAGTAATTTGTCAACAATTAAATACATATTTTTTAATTTTTAACTAAATTATAAATCAAAAAGATGTCGAAAGAGCGATATTTTTCCGAACGAGAAATTGGCCAAATATTGGCCTATAATGACCAAAACATGTCACAAACAGAAATCGCGCGCAGACTTAGTTGCAAAAAATCGACAATTAATCGATTTTTGAGTGATCCCGAAAATTACGGGCAAAAGTAACCCACCGGAAGGCCCCGAACTATTTTAGAGCGCGCCGAGCGGTTAATTTTACGCGCCGCCAGCACTGGCTAAGTGTTTGCCAAAAACATAACGTCTGAACAAAACATTTCATTGACTGTGCGAAGAGTTCAGCAAATTATCAGTTCTTCGCCACATATAAAATACGAGAAACAAAAGCCGAGACCCGATTTCATATTTTAACAAAATGCTAATCGTTTTGTTTTGGCCACAGAAAGAGTGACATTTGGTCTGAAATGGCGGGAAATAATCTTTAGTGACAAAAAGAAGTTTAATTTGGACTGTCCGAATAGCAACCAATACTATTAACACAACATTCGCAAAGACCGCAGTATTACTCAAAGCGGGCTATGGCGGCGGGTCTGTAATGGTTTGGGCCGGGATTGGCTTTTCGGGAAAGACTCTGATTGTGTTTCTAAAATGAGAGCAGACATCGAAAGACTATATCGAAATCATAAAACATAATTTATTGCCATTTGGAAAAAAAATTGGAGGACAAGAATGGGTGTTTCAACAGGATAACTGTAGTATACACATTTCTAATAAGACTAAAACCTGGTTTCGGGAAAACTTTGTTCGTGTTTTGAATTGGACAGCAAAAAGCCCGGATTTAAATCCAATTGAAAACTTTTGGGGAATTTTAGTTCGTTTGGTATATGCAAATGGACGGCAATTCAATACTGAGGCCGAAGATCGAGCCGCGATTATCGAAAGTTGGGAAAAATTACCCGAAACTGTTCTCAAAACGTTGGCCGACACAATGACCACTCGATTAGTTAAAGTTTTGAAGAAAAACGGCAATTTTATTGGATATTAATAACATTAAATCATTTGTTGCGTCATTCATTTCGCAGTAAAATTGCGATATTTTAGATTTTTTTCAATTATGACTGTAATTAAAATAATTTTTTTAATGTATTCAAATTTTAATTAATATTATCTAAAAACAAATTTAATTTAATTTAATTGTCTTTTTAAATTCAAAAGTTATTTAAAAATTACCCCCGTTGCTTTAGTTATTTTGTTATCCTTATAATGCATAATTTTTATATTGTTTTTGTTTTTTATTTTCCATATATTGCAAAACGAGGAAAAAGTTTTATTTAATGTTTTAACGCAAACACATTATGCTATACTATTATATGCAAAACTTATATGTAAATGATTGTATTTGACATTTTAACGTTTAACTAAAACCCATATTCAATATGACTATTAGGTTTGACTAGATTAGAAATTTAGTTTAACATTTTTGTTAAGCTGAAGCACTATTATTGTTTAACTACTAAGTAATTTTTTAAAATATATAAGCAGCTAGCGATGATGAGCTGCATTCAGAGTTAAAAAACTTTTTGTAAGTTAATTTGTATTTAAAAATAATAAAGTTTTTATCCAATTGAATATTTGTTTCTGCTTTTTTTGAAAGTTACTGTTAACGTTATATTTGAGTTTTAGTTAGCCCGAGTGGCCGGGTAAAGGCCGCTCGGGTCAAACTGGTATCCCTCCAATTATGTGTCGTGCAGGGCCTTCTGATTTCTTCCCCGTTGGACTGTGGCAGTATTGACTATTTTATGTAGTTGGGCTAAGCGTCCATTGGTTAGGTTTGTTATGGTATAGCAATTGTAAAGATTATGACAGTGTGCTTTGCGGTGTGACTGTGACAAAAGCTGTTGCAGCGCTAATGATGCCAACCTGTTTCCCGCGGATACAAACGTGCCTGCTTAGTGTGTGTACTCTACGTGAGGAAAGCACCAATAGGTGAAAGCCACGAAGCGTAAGAAACGGGTATGGGTACTGTCAAAAACTGCTATTGTTGCCGTGTAGGCTTATGGTGAAAATAACAGTAATTGTGGCGAAAGCATTGTAAAGACATATTTAATCATGACCTAAGCAGTGTCTATATTATGGCAACCTATGGAATGCTAGGTTGTAATGGATTGTTTATTCAGCACTACTTTTGACTAAATCTTAAATAGCGGCTAATATTTATGGTAATTGCCACATCAATCGCTCAACTATAAGTAGTGGTGCTACCCCTATGGCCACAATGCGATCCAACAATGCGATTTATTTCGTTAACTGCACATTCATGTGTTCCAATTAAAAATTTTATATATTCACTTAATTTTTCTCAACAACCGCGTTAGTAATTGTTTCTTATAGCGGCTAAACTTAAAACGCCATCGAGTGAAGCAAACGCTTATAAATTTGAAATTATACTTTTTTATAATATTATATTTATAATTATAAATTGCTATTTAGTTAGAAAACATTTAAGTTTAAGTTTTTGGATAAAAGTTATAATTTCAAACAGCTTTATACTCGGCATATTATCAGTTTTAACACGGTTTTAAGTTAAACAAAATTTTAATTTCAAAACATTTTTGGTAATGTCACAATTGCGGTTTGGGCACACAATTGGCTTCGGAACAGTCTCTATTTTAGCACAGTTTCAGTATCTTCAAAGTTTCGGTTTTGACACAGTTAAGGTTTCAGACTGACACATGCATAAGTATTTTTAATACATTTTCAAAGAAATTGTATATATAGTTTTGTCATGTCTTTCCTCCCTCCCCTTCTAACAATTGGATTTTGGAACAGGCAGAATATAATAATCTTTGGCACGATTTTTTTATTTGCAATGGAATTGTTGTTAGTAAAAGTACCGGTATGATTTCTGTTTATTAGCAACGGGATTTTTGGGGTCAGGCAGAGTTTAAGAATTTTTAATACCAATTCTCTTTATTTGCATTGGGATGATAGTTGGTGATGGTACTGGTATGATTCTGTTTATTAGAATCGGGATTTTTGGACCGGCAAAATATAATAATTTTTGGTATGATTACTACATTTTCAAAGATATTGTATATATAGTTTCGTCATGTGCATATTTTAATTATAAGTTTATATTTTAGTAAATAGTTACTTAATATTCTGTGATAGTATGAAATTATAAATATTAAAAGTTTGAGTAAAGTTATTAAACGTCTGTTCTTATCTAACTAATAGATTTTTGCCAACCGTCTCTTGAAAATGTATTAATTTCATACTTTTCAGTCTTGTTTATATTTAAAATTAATAAGGATAAGATAAACAATTCAAATTGATTACATAGGCATTGATGAGACTCAATATTTGTTTATATAAGTGTTAAGTTTGTTGCAGAAATTAAATGTTAATAACTAATTCTGATTTTACATTTGATTACATATTCGTTAAGCATATTTAAAAATATTAATTTCAATGCTAACAATACAATAAACTAATAAATGTTTATAAATAACTTTAAGATTGAAAACTTATATTAAAACTTCCATTTTTAAATATTTTAAAATAATTTGAATTAATTTAAAATAGATAATTAAAATAGTAAATGACAAAAATCTGAAATAATTTTAAATAAAATTATTAAACTGTATTTTAAA